>CABHPP010131122.1:0-26709 GCA_902168425.1 Peromyscus attwateri
GCCCCAATTATCAGATGTTTGTAGGTTTGGGCCTAACTTTAGGCCTGTGTTCTTCTATAAGATGACAACCTCCTGGATGTCCCCAAGGGTGATCATGGTCTCAAGCTAACATCCTTAAGTGCCTGTAGTCTCCTCACACTGTTGCCTAGGAAACCCAGCCTCAGCGTTCACCAGCCGTGTAGTCTGGGGCCGTGTGAAAAGCAGAGACAACATCTACTTCATAGACTTATTCTGAAGTTCACCTTAGGTAGTATACAGAAAGTGCATAGTAGATGCTCAGCCTACTTTCTGCCAAGTAGTCACGCAATCAAAACTGGCATCGAGCGTCTACGATGTGCCCAGCATTGTGTTAAGTGCCATGAGACATACAACGAGGATGATGTGCGCTTCATTTGGTTTCCACCTCCCAAATCAGTAAACCAATCAGAGAATAGGTATTATCAGTTTTATGTGCACCCAGTATCAGGCTAGGATAGTGACAAATTAAAATCCTCACAAAGCATGACGGAGTCCCTTTGTGTACAACTTATACTCTGAAGACATTAAACAAATCTGTACAAAAGAAGTCAAATGCTCATATGAGACATAACAATGCCAACGGGAGAATCATGATATACACAGGTCACTGCTGGGTGGGATGGATGATCTAGCAGAGTCCAGGAGCCCTTGGGAGTCAAGATACAGGAAGAAGACAGGAAGGGGAGTGGGGGTCCTGGGTCCCATTACTGGGTTCTTGCTGGTAGTGGTGACGGTAGCTGGGTCAACAGAAGAAGCTGATACATGAACCTTAGATTACCCTAGAGGAAATGGGGAGCAATGTAGTAGATCTGGGGCCACAGCTCCGTCAACTGTTGTCAAATGCCGGACAATATACTCTCCCCACCCTGGGCAACCTGAAGTGCATCCCTTTCCTAAGTTGCATTTTACCTTTCTGCCTACAGAGTTGGGGTAAACATGAAATAAGATAGTTTATAAATCAGTCAGGTGGTGGTGGTGCATGCCTTTAATCCCAGCACTTGGGAGGCAGAGGCAGGTGGATCTTTGTGAATTCGAGGCCAGCCTAGGCTACAGAATGAGTTCCAGGACAGCCAGAGCTGTTACACAGAAAAACCCTATCTGGACAAACCAAACAAGCAAAAAAACCCTCAAAAAACAAACAAAAACAAAAAACAAAAACAAAAATAGTTCATAATGACAAATACAGCACCTGAGATACCTCGGTTAATTTTATTTCTGTTCTTGATAATAAAAAGTCATAATATCCTTTAAAGAAATCCTTTTTTTTTTTGAGAATACAACCCATCCTTAGTCTTGGACTGCTATAGCACGTGAATCTATTTTTTTTTTGCAGTTCTGGGACTCGAACCCTGAGCATCCCTTGGTATTCTGAAAAGGGGTCTCAGTTTGTGATCTAAGCTAGTTTTCCCTAGACAGCCAGGCTGACTTTGAACTCACCCGTGTCCTGCATAGGCCTCCTGAATGCTGACATTACAGGTGTGTGCCTCTATTCCTGCTTGTGAGTTGGTATATTTTGAAAACGAGTTTTCGTGTGTTATTTGCTACTTTAGTTGATTTGGGAATATACAACTCCAACCAATCTAGAGAGGAAAACCTGAGTGTTCTGAATATCTCAAAACCCAGTTTCTAGCATGTTCCATTAAAGATGGGCCTTTAGAGACGCTGGGTAAACATACACAGGCACCATGCATGGGCCTTCAGGATAGGACGGTGCTGGTGGGTTTTCCTCAAGCCCTCTAGCCTCAGCCTGGGCTCCCACCGGCTCTGGCTGTTTGGATTTCAGCCTCTATTTCTGCTAGGATTTAGCAAGCCAGGAGAATTGAAACACTCAAGGAAGTCGTCTATCAGCCATGCCAAGTGGGAATGAGATTAGCAAGAATATGCAAAAACATCCACCCTCCACCCAACCTGCTTTGAAAACAAACCCTCTACTGTAATCTCTAACAGGCCCTAACATTGCCTGAGCCTCTGTCCCCTCCCTATCCCTCCTCTGGTGGGTGGATTAAGGAGGAGAGCCAAAGGCAGCTGGCTGGGGAAGAGAGAGGAGTGAAAGGGAAGGAGCCAGTAGAGGATCTACAAATTGAGCCATTAGGCCATGAATAATTGAGAGTTGCTTCTGTTTGAAAATTGATGTTTCATTGCAGTTTGACCAGAGCTGAGGCCCAGGGGGCTCCGTTCTAGCCTTGTCATGGTAACCACGGGGCCCAAAGCCAGACCTTGCAAGGTGCTTCCGTAAACACAGCAGCTATTGCCCCTACCAGGAAGAAGGTGGCTCGGGGGGGTTGGTAGCCCCCACACAATCCTTCGGCCTGGAGCTTAGGGCCCTGGAGCCTGGAAAGACAATGCTTTCCACCAGCTAAATCTTCCCGTGGGGTGGGAAGGACAAGTGAACAGGGCCTTCAGCTTACAGGCCCTGAAATTGGGAAGGGTTGGGCAACCTCCTTTGGTTTGTCTTTCAGTGTGATGATATAAAATTTCGTGGGAATTAAGATCGGGGCAGAGATTGTATCTGCCCAGCCTCAGGTAGAGACT
The DNA here is from genome assembly GCA_902168425.1 of Peromyscus attwateri. Taxonomy (NCBI): domain Eukaryota; kingdom Metazoa; phylum Chordata; class Mammalia; order Rodentia; family Cricetidae; genus Peromyscus; species Peromyscus attwateri. The sequence goes on from CABHPP010131122.1 coordinate 2,551, forward strand.
TGTCATTTCTGCCTTGTTGGCACAGAGCCCCCATTGTGAGCCACAGTGAGGCTGGGTCACACTCCCAGTAGCAAGAGTGTAGAAAGTTGAATCTAAACACTCACTGTCCTCATTGACTAACCGAGGAGGTATTTGTTTCTTTAGACCATGAGGTCCCCTCATCTGCCCAATGAGAGGGAGACAGGTTTGGACATCAGGTTGTTTGACCTTAAAACAAATCCTGGAAATCCTCTGACTTTCCGTTCTGCCCTCTATAAAAATAAGGAAGAATGCCCACCACTCTGACGTGTTCCAGCGTCTTATACCACAGAGGACAGACAGCCCAGACGACTGTCTTCTCTCTCACATGCCTGACTACCCCAGTACCTGCAGTCCTCACCCTGTGCTGATGGGGGCTGCGAACCCCTCTTTTCTGCAGAAGAGAGCACCCAGACAGGAGGTGCTGGTGGAGAACTTTATACTGTGTTATGGCGCTATGGTATCCTTCATCGTTCTCTGTTAAAGATTTTGCTTCGAAGGACAACATGGATGGGTCTCTGCCTCCAGGGAACAGCTCAAGTTCAAGGCAAGTGGAATTAGAGAATGCAACAACAATCTCCCAAGGGCAGCACTCTGCCCGCCCCACTGGCTGCTTCGGTGAAAAGGGAGATAAGTGAGCACTGCTTTCTAACCAGCAGGAGCACCACACCCAATAGAGCTCCTGACCCCCAGAAGAGGAATGATGCTTCCAGCCCCTGGTTAGGTCTAATTCTTGAGCAGCTGTGCCTGGTCTGGGAGGTGAGAGTCTCTTCATCTGCCCTGCTCCATGGAAGCCGTGCTGAAGGTGGTGAGGATATCTCCCGCACCGATTTACTGGAGTGACTGGCTCACTCCTTCCTGCTTTTGGAAGTTGTAGACCCCAGCTAAAAAGAGGCAGAGGGACTACAGTGGAAGGGATTCTCAAAGAGTACAGAGGAAGAAGTCATCGTCAACAGGGTGGCAGCGGGGAGCGGAGGGGAGGATGGGAGAGTCAGGATTCCTCAGGCTTCATGCCAAGGCCTCTTCACTCACTGGTGCCAGGCCCTCAGTTCAGAGTCCCCAAATCCGCTCCCTTGGCAGGGCCATCTGCCTCCCCAGGGCAGCCAAAGGAGATGACTCATTTCCAGACCCCGGAGGTGGCTCTGACCCCTCTTCCCAGGTACTGCTTAAGTGGGCCAGCTGAAGTCAGGCAGGACTGGTGCTGGTGTCCAGCCAAACTTGCCTTAGGCAAATCTGCTGATTCACAGCCCTCTTCTAAGCAGCCCCTGAGAGCTGGCACACTGGAAGCCGCACAGAGGATCTGATGGCGGAGGCCACCTGGCAGGGACTGATCAAAAAAAAAAAAAAAAAAGTGGGAGCAAACCACCTGCCACTCTGATCCCACATCCTACTAACCGCACCGAGGCCAAAAGTATGTGCTCACCCAAGGGTGTCAGGGCCACAAGTGAAGACAAGCACATCTTAGCGGAAGTGCTGCAGCAGGAGAGGTGTATTGCCTCGCGTGAGGAGGTGGTACCTTGACTTAAAGAAGCTTACACGCTTAGGTTTGTGTATGTTTATGCTCAGGGGCCTCTTTAAGAAAAAAAAAACTATTTAAAGCTGTGCATTAGTAATTAGAAAACAGGGACAGAGGAGCTGGAGAGAGGGCTCAGAGGTTAAGAGCACTGGCTGCCCTTGCAGAGGGCTCGGGTTCAGTTCTCAGCACCCATACTGCAGCCCAGAGCCAGCCTGCTGAAACTCATCAGGAGATCCAACACCCTTTTCTGGCTTCCAGGGCACTAGGCATGAACATGGTGCACATACATACATGCCAGCAAGACACACGTAAACATAAAATAAAAACGAGTCTTTAAAACAATAAAAAGAAAGAAGCACCAGGATAAAGAACAAAACCATGACCCACAATCCAGTCCCCGTATAATATTTGTGGATGTACAAAGAATACAAGTATTTGATTAACTAATACATTGGAAAAAGGCACAGAATGAAATGCCAAAGCCCTCCTATTATCCCTCACATACCCAAAGCCACACTTGGAGAAATGTATACGTACATTTTCATAACTATTGTCCACAAGCGTGTTTAATACACCAAAATAACCTCAAGAACCTAGAGACATATGCCTATAATCCCAGCACTTGGAACATACAGGCAAGAGTTCAAGGTCAGCCTGGGCTACAGCAATCCTGTCTTCAAAAACAAAACAGCATAAGGAAGGATCACATGACTCCATGGAATAACAATCATGCTGTGCTATGGGGGGGGGGGCAAGGGGGAAGTGGAGGGGTGCAGAACATGATACCCACAGGAGCTATGGCACTGAGTGGGAGTGTTGTTCTCTTGTGTCCTTATAGTCAACACAAATATATCTGTTTTATATTCTTTATAGCATCTGGCTTCACAGAGCCCATCATTTGAGTAGATCACAATGTCTTCAACCACTTCCATGTAGGTGGATAACTGATCTCCTTACCCCACGGCAAACCCCTCCAGTGAACTCTTGCACACATACCATAGCAAACTTCGGGGTGTCCAGAGAGGATATTCTCAACAGGGATTCTGGAGTCTGTAAATATATGTTTTCATGTTATGGATATGGCCTAATTCCCCACTTAATTATAAAGAACTCAAGGAACAAAGGTTCTCCTGATTTAACTTTTCCCTTCAAGGAAGGCTTGACCCCTTGAGAATCGCTTATGATCATGGTGTTGAATGATTTTGTGTCCAGATTGCATAGATAAGAAGGTGAATTGTTTGAGAAAGAGCGCTTGTCGTCTCCGTCGCTGATGATATGTATTTTTATATGCTTTATACATAGATATATGTTTATAGCCCACACATACATACTTCATACATATACATACTTCATATATATGCATATACTTAAATTCTTCAGTATATAAATAAAATTGCATAGTCTCTGCAATGTTGCTTCTATGTATATGATTTCAGAGCTGACAGATTAGATAATCACTTGGGAGGCTCTTCCCTGGGGAAGATTATTTCTCACATTGTAGGAATTCCTTAGTTGTCTGTAGTTCTTTGTCTATGGTTGGGGCCCCAAGAGAGTTCCCTCTTCCATGTTAGCATGTCTGTTGACGTCATCCTTGTTCAGGTCTTGTTTAAGTATTTTTAAAGATTTTTTTTTTAAATTGTGTGTGTGTGTATAGGCATGTGCCTGTTAGGGTGGGTGTCCCTAAAAGTTCTGAAGAGCATATCAGATCCTCTGTAGCTGGAGTTACAGGCAGTTGTGATCCACCTGCTGTTGGTGCTGAGGACAGAACTGGGGTCCTCTGCGAGAGCAGTACATGCTCTTACTGCTGAACCATCTCTCCAGCCCATTATTTTTATTTTTATCATTCTTTATATTATGTGTCTGTGTGTAAGTTTGTGCACATGAGCACAGGTTTCCTTGGAGGCCAGAAGAGGGCATTGGATTCTCCTGAAGCAGTAGTTACAGACAGTTGTGAGCCACCTAATGTGGATGCTGATAACTCTACAAGAGCAGGACGCAATCCTAGCCAGAGCCGTCTTGCCAGCCCTTCCCTGTATTTTTATCTATCCATCTTTGTCCTTTGGGCTCTTTGGTTGGTTGGTTGGTTGGTTGGTTGGTTGGTTGGTTTGTACTGAGTACTTCACTTGGGCCTAGACATGCTAGGCAAACACTCTATCTTTCAGTTACATCTCCACTTGTCTTTTTATTTTGAGACAGGGTCTCACTCATGAAGTTGTTCAAACTGTCCTTGAATTCACTCTTTAGCCCAAACTGGCCCCTGAACTTTTTCAATCCTCATGCCTTAACCTCCCAAATTACAGGCATGCACCACCAGGCCTGTAGGTTTGGGGGTTATTTGGTACAGTCTTCAAATACATGTAGGCAGTTTCACCATCCTCTCAAAGACTTTAGTCTTCTAGGGAAAGACTTTCTAGCACCTTCTTGCATTTACAAAACTTTGTAGTTTTGGTTAGATACCCTTTGTGGGGCATATTTAGAATTCTTAAAATATTCTTTAAAACCCAACCTGCTCCAGATAGGATCTAGCCAGTGTGAATGTGATGCCAGTTAGATCACAGAGACTGTTGAAGATGGGATTAGCCACACCTTGTAGCCTTCCTAGTATCTTCCCAAACTACTAAGCTCCCTAAGCTCTCTTCATGTAATAGCCTCAAGGCATGGTAGGACAACTGGATTGGCTTCCCAGTTTAGGGCTTTATAACTTGTGCCTTTGTTAATCTACTGCACTCAGACGCCCTCTAAGGACAGAGACCACATCCTCTAAGCAGAGACCCCCCCCCACCCTCTAAGGACAAAGACCCTGCCCTTTAAGGACCGAGACCATCCCCCAAAGTCTCTAAGTTGCAATTCCTGTGTTCGTGGGTTGCTGCTAGATCTCACCATATTCCAGCTTCCCTCTCTGCAGGTTCTGAAGGCTGTTGTTAAAGGACCCAATCACTCAGCACCTGTCTACAGAATCCTCACTGGCAGCATGTTCTTTTCATACTGACACCACCTCATCCTGGTCCATGCCCACCAGCTGACAGAGTTCTGACTACAACCAGTTCAAAGCAGCCACACTTCAAAGGGACCGCTCAGGTTGAGTTTCTATCTCAGAATCTTTCTTCTGAGTCTCCCTCTAGGCTTTAACAGGGTGGGACTCTCTGAGCCTCAGGGACAGGTCTTTACCTCATCCTTGTTGAATCTCATCCTGTTTATCTCATTGTACTGTCCCTTCTGCAATTAGGACTTTATTACATTCTGAACTTCGGTTATCTCTACTAGCTTTGGTCATCTTCAGGCTAGACAATCACGCACAGGCCAAGGCAGTGACAAGAAACAACAAAACAGGACACACAGACACACAGACACACAGACACACACATACACTCACACATGCACACACACATGCATGCACACACACACACACACACACACACCCCACACACACACACATCCATTGGCCTAATAGACAAGAAAACGCTGCTGAAGACTGAGTAACCTGCTCAGAAATCCCTCCCATGCACACAGCCGTGAGCAGCACTGTCCAAGGCTAACAGCGTAGAGCACTACTGAGAAATAAATAGCATGACACTTCGTCATGCCAGAATCTTCTGTCCATCACACAGGACTTAACATCACCTCTATGTAAGGAAGATACTTGGAATTTTTAATTTTCAAACTTTTTTTTAAAAGACAGGATCTCAGGGCAGGCTAGCCTCAAACTTGATGCACAACCAAGGATGACCTTGAATTTCTGATCCTCTTACCTGTACTTTCCAAGTCCTGAGATTACAAGTCATCTCTAAAGTGTTAATGACAGGGGGACACATAGTCTGCCCTCATTTTATCTGTCTTTGAGGCATCGTATTCCCATCTATCTTCTCAGCCATGTTTCCTTGGAGAACGGTACTCTGTCCAAGACTGTCCCGAGAAGACATCCTGAAATGCACCTGTGAGTGGTAACACAGCCACCAGAGAAACATTTGCTGCCTGTGGCCAGTAAAGCAGAGGCCAACTGCACAAGATGGAACATGGACTATGTGTGATAGGCTTGCCCACCTCATGGCTTGCCCAACCCCAGGAGCCATGGCAGTGATCGCAAGAAAAGATTATTGAGCCACTCTCTCAGCCTCATAACATGCCTTATATCACTCATGTATATACAGGTACCATGACATGTGTTTCCATTTTCTTCCATCTCCCTGGACATTTTCTTCAAGTGAAGTAATAGGAGGTCCAGACATAGACCCTGCGTTTAAGGAAGCTATATGCAATAGGAGAGGCAAAAATGGACACCCCCTTACCAAGCCCAGAACCCTCACCCTGTGCCTCACCAGCTTTCTTCCCCTTGTCTCTCCAGCACCAGTCTATTCCCGTGCTGGCACCTCCATGCCTCGGTCACTATTCCCAGACTGCCTGGCAATTGGTTCCTGTGGTTTTGACTCCAGCTTCTGCCTTCACCAGCTGCGAGGTCCTGACAAGTTATTTCCCTGACCACCTGCTTGTTTCTTCTCTGAAAATAGAGATGATTGGGGTTTTACCTCCTAGGGTTGTTGGAAAAATTAAATGAGCTTTGGAAAAAAATTAAATGAGTTAATATGTAGCTCAACTCTTCGAAGCATGCTCAGCGTGTCTGAAGCACACGTAAGTATTAGCAATTAATGTTATTACTCATCCTTCAAGACTCAACTTGAACATCATCTTTATAAGAAAGGATTGCAAAAAAAAATTACCATAAGTAGAGTCAAAGAGAAGGTGTTATCCAGAAAAGATATTTGAAAAACATATAAAAAAAAAAAAAGACTAATTTCCTTGATTTATGAGGAGCAAGCAGAACACTGTAGGAAGACAACCATTCACTAGGAAAGTGTCCAAACGTGTAGTTTACAGGCAAGAAATACAAGTGATGAATCAATAAGAAAAGGCATCCAGTGTTGCTCATACGTAATCAGTCAAAGCAGTAATGAAAGGCTATGGGTCTTGCTCACCAGCTTGGTGAAAGTTCTCAAGTCTGATTAATACCCAGTGCCAGCAAGGATGAGCAACACAACCATTCACATGTAGTGTTTTTATTTCCAGTGCTGGGGTTTGAACCTAAGGCCCAGCACATGCTGGATGAACACCCTACCGCTAAGCTACATCTTCAGCCATGCATGTAAGGAGTAGTGATTTCTGCAGCCATTTCAGTGAACATTTTGGAAAGATCCCTGAACACTAAAAACATACATTCCCTTGAATCAGAATTCACCCTTCTGTTTATAAAAAGAGCAATATTTGTTTCTACTATAGTTTAGAAATGTGCCTGGCAGAAAGACACTCAGTAAATATGCATTGAATAAATACACGGACAAAAAAATGTGCATTGAAGGAGTGTTTGTAATAGACAAAAACTGAAAACGACCCGAATGTCCAAAGACAAGGGAGAATTTAAATAAATCACAGGACACTCATACAATAGAGAATCCTACAGCTGTTAAGACCAATGTCATATATCTGTGTGTCCTGACTTAAGATGGCTTCTAATGCACAAGACTAAACTAAATTCTACAATATCAACTTCAGGACAGTACACGTTGTATGTGATCACTGATAAACAAAAATGAATATACTTGCTCACAAGTATTAGCACACTCTTGTCTTAGTTTGAGTTACTATTGCTATGAGGAAACATCATGACCAAAAGCAAGTTGGGGAGGAAAGGGTTTATTTGGCTTACACTTCCACATCACAGTTCATCACTGAAGGAAGACAGGACAAGAACTCAGACAGGGTAGGAACCTGGAGGTCGGAGCTGATAGAGAGACCACGGAGGGGTGCTGCTTACTGGCTTGCTCCCCATAGAGCAAGCTTGTTCAGTCTGCTTGCTTAGAGAACCCAGGCCCACCAGCCCAGGGGTGGCCCCACTCACAATGGACTGGGCCCTCCCCCATCAATCACTAATGAAGAAAATGCTGTGCAGGCTTGCCTGCAGCATGATCATATCTTTCTCCATTGAGTCTCCCTCCTCTGAGATGACTATAGCTTGTGTCAAGTTGACATAAAACTAGCCAGCACACTCTGCTACACACACCTTTCTTTCCTAGAAAGAACTTAGAAATTCTACAGTCCTTTGTGGAGAAGAGTCTGGAACAGGGAGATGTGCGAGGAGAGAAAAGTTTGTTGTTATTTGTAGTTTTCTCACCCATCCCCTTCTCTCTCTTTCCCTCTCTCCCCTCCCCTCTCTTCCCTTTCCTTCCTCCTTTCTCTCCCCTCTCCTCCCCTTCTCCTTCCTTTTTACCTTTTGTCCTGTATGCCTATATTGATTTTTTAAGCCTATAAACAAGTATGCACTTTGCTGTTAGTAGCTTTCCAAGATCTTCCCTGGATACCCCTGAGCCTCCTCCAGGCTGCCTCCTGCCCCTCACCTCCTCACTTCCTGCCCTGGCGATACTGAGTCCCTGGCAGCTCCCCACACACCTGCCACTGTGGCCCTCTTCCCAGGCTTCTTCACTAGCAGCTAGCCGTTGGGAGTGATGGATCCCAGCACCGAACACCTTGGTCTTGGATGGAGCATCCTTTCTGCAGCACTCAGGCTATTGTGGCTTCTGGCCCCAGGTCCTTCTGCAGACGTCCTCACAAGTAGTGAAGCCTGGGGAGAGGGAAAGACTCTGTAGCTTACTCACCCATGTACCAAGCTCTTGATCTATGCCAGGCACTTCACCAGGCAATGACTCATCGGAGTCGCAAAGAGGAAAGACTTTGCCCTCATTCTTCAGGACCTACTTTTTCACTGGAAAAGAAAGTAGAGGGAAGAAACCATGTTGAGGTAGAAGTAGTGAGAAAATAAATACTGGCAATTGAGGGGTCTGGAACATCCAGATCACAGATTCACCTGGTGATGAAATCCCTGCTTGGCAGGGATGTCTGCCTACAAGGTACAAATCATCATCATCACCATCACTATCTTCTTCAACATCATCATCATCACCATCTTCATCACCATCTCCATCATCATCAACTATTGTCATAATCACTATTGTCATCATCACCATCATCATTACCGTCTTCATCATCATCATCATCATCATCACCATCACCATATCATCGAGTACAAATGGATTTGCAGAGAAGATGACTAGCTGAGGAGAGGATAGAAAGGAGAGCTGACCAGGATGCAATCAAAAGTTTTAACATCAAATGTGCAAAAATAGTAGAGTCAGTGAAAGGTTCGAGTGGTTCTGGCAATTCCCCAGGACTGGGTTCCTCTTTGAGGGCTAGTCTACAGTCTGTGATTGAGCAGTTGAGGAATCGGGTCCTTCAGGTGTGGGTACATACAGGCAGTGTCTGTGGGAGAAGTGTGGGCAGCAGATGAGGCATGGCAGGTAGAAATGAGTTGGGAAAAGCCTGCCTTTGTTTTGGCCTTGGCCTCTGCAGCTTGAAGGTAATGGTGGCTTTAGCATTGATAGCCAGAACAGTTTCAGTAACATGGCCAGGAGCTCAGGTGAGAGACACAGAGGAAAACATACATGATATTCCTGTAGGATGAGCCTAATGTGGGCCTATATTGTTGTTTAGTTTTACTCTTTTGGGGGCCTACTACCGAGCTCCCAAGAAAATCACAGGGAGACTTATTCTTACTTATAAAAGCTCGGCCTTAGCTTGGCTTGTTGCTTGCCAGCTTTCCTTAAATTAACCCATCTGTCTTTTGCCTCTGGGCTTTTATCTTTCTCTATTTCTGTATACCTCTCTTACTCCATTGCTTGCTTTGTAGATGGGTGCCTGGCCCCTGGAGTTCTCCTCCTTCTCTGGCTACTTCTTCTTTTCTCCTAGATTTCTTCTTCTATATCTTCTCTCTGCCTACCAACCCCTCCTATCCTTTCTCCTGTCTTGCTATTGGCCATTCAGTTCTTTATTAGACCATCATCAGGTGTTTTAGACAGGCAAAGATCACAGCTTCACAGAGTTAAACAAATGCAATATAAATAAAAGTAGCATACCTTAAAATAATATTTCCTAACAGGTCTACCATTAATTCACTGTGTGACCTTGGGCAGGTGACTCTTTTCTGTAGATTCTGTCTGAATGAACATTCTCTATGGAATTATTGTTATTAGAACAAAGTCTCACTGTGTATCCCTGGCTGACTTGGAACTCTATACGTAGACTAGGCTGACACTGAACTCACAGAGATCCTCCTGCCTCTGCCTCTAGATGCTGGAAAGTGTGCACTACCATGCCTGGCTTCACCATAGAATTCTACATTTCACACATGCCTTTAGACGCTAAGCTTCTAAAAACACTATAGGTAATCCAGAGAGCAAAGAGCAGAAAAAGGAATTCCACATAGTACACCCTTTACCAGGTTCTCTGTAAGCAGTAATTGGAACACAGTGCCTATAGCATCTAAGTAATCACATGACACTTACTGAAGGCTTGCCATCCATGTTAAGCAATTGGTTTAATATTTTGGAACAATTAGTGTATATAATATTAACATTAGTATTTTGAACACTGTCGTGTACATTACCCTCTAAAGCCTCAGTTCTGGGTGGGAAGATTCTTACCTCCTTATTTTCATAGTTTTTAAAAAGACTCGGAGATTAAGAAACAAGATCAAAGGACACAAGGAGAGACCAGCAAGGCCAAGATAAAAACTCATGCTGGTCTGAATGACACCACCTTGATACTTCCCTGCGAGGTACTGCCTCTTCTGGAAATAATTGCAGGGGGCTTGGAAAGACCAAGTACCTGGTACACAAACGGAGCAGCAAACCAAGTCTGCCCGTGATCTAAGCAGTACTCTCTCCTCCACTGGGTTCATTTTCCAGTGAACCGAGAACTTCCTACACCTGCCTTAATCTGGTTGCTCAGGTTCCTATCACTTAACCTCTTTATTGGGGTGGGGGTACGGGGCTGACCCACCTCCCACACCATGCCCTTTGACCAGTTAACTCCTTACACCAGGTTAATCCCCTTTATGTAAACGATCACCAGCTGCTTGTCACAGAAAGAATGAACCCACTTCACACTGTTGCCTGCACTGATACTATGTGTTCCTGGGCTAAAGAGGCCTTGGTAGGAGCCATCAGTGAATTGTGTGGTTATTTAAACTCAAGGGCTGCTGAGCTACCTCAGACAAAGCGGGTAGATGATAGTTTAACTTTCCCAAGAGTAGATGCCAGGAATCAAAGATCTCTTGCTTTTTAGCTGAGGTCTAGACTCACAGTAGTAGGTGAACTTCAGTCCATTTTAGGTGGTCCTGAGCCTGCTCAACTCTTGGTTCCTGCAGAAGTCTCAAAGCCATGAGGATTGTCTCCAAGAGCCACGAGCAGAAAAACAGTTTGGCTTATTTCTCTAGGTTTGCAAACAGCACTCTGCTCATAGGTCTAGACAAAAGGGAAGGAATTCAGTTGTGCTAAGCCAGGGAGGTCAGAGGTGAGGCATCAAACCTGTACATAACTCCAGAAGAAGGCAAGGAGCCTTCCGGGGAAAGTGGGGAGGGGACATGTACAGTGGGGGTGAGGGGCAGATTACTGAAGACTGATGGAAAGGGCCGTGGCCTATGTGTCTCCCAGGGGGTAGCCCCAGGCTGAGATGGAGATGTTCATGAAAATGTCTCCATCTGCTAGAGAACCCCGGAGTCTTACTGCCCATGAAACTGTTTTCACAAGTCTCCCCTAAGACTCCGAGACACTAGTTTGAGGTCCTCTACTCTTGGGATGGAGTTAGGACAAGCAGGTCAAGTTGACAGGAACAGGCTTTCTGGGGTGGGGCAGTGAGTCTTCACTCCAGACCCTTAACTCAGAGTGAGGGGAGCTGGGAGGAGGCACTGCCCTGGGAGACAGTTCAAAAAACCGATAGTGTCTCCCCCACTCCAAGACGAGGACAGTTTTCACAGGACAGTAGGCCAGTATCTTAGTTAGGGTTCCATCGCTATAATGAAACACCATGACCAAAAAACAAGTCACAGAGCATCACTGGAGGAAGTCAGGACAGGAACTCAAACAGGGCAGGAACCAGGAGGCAGGAGCTGATGCAGAGGCCATGGAGGGCCACTGCTTACTTGGCTTGCTCCTCATGGTTTGCCCAGCCTGCTTTCTTATAGAACCCAGGACCACCAGCCCTGGGATGGCACCACCCACAATGGGCTGGGCACTCCCCCATCAATCACTAATTAAGAAAATGCTTATTGCCGGATCTCATGGAGGCATTTTCTCAGTTGAGGGGCCCTCCTTTCAGAAGGCTGTAGCTTCTGTCACGTTGATGTAAAACTAGCCAGGACAGTCAAGAATGCAACCGTTGGCCTTTTCTGGAATGTCAGCTGCACAAAGGAAAGGGCGCGCTCTTGTCTTTGTTTTTAATTTTTAATCATTACAACCCTAGTACTTAGAGCAGGGTACAGTTTATGAGCCAAATCCAGGCCACAGTCTGCAGCTATAAATAAGAATTTACTGGAACACAACCACACCCATTCACACCAGGGCTTTTTCATTTTTAACTGCAATAGCAGAGGTAAGTCATTGTGATGGACCATATATGGCTGCAAAACTCAAAATATTCACTGTCTGGTTCTTTATACAGTGAAGTTTGATAAACTCTGATCCACACACTATTGCATTAGTCATGGCCAAATGTTCAATAAACACCCATCGAATGGACTTAGCTCTCTGCTGGTGACAGAGAGGTACAGGACCTTGGCCCAGGGGAGAGTTGGAGGGTCAAGGAATGGAATCCCAGAGTTGAAGACCTGGGCTTGAATTGTGGGTCCACTGTCCAGAAGAATCCAACCTCAGGTAAATATCGAGTCTCTCTGTGTTTCAGAGCTTCATTTGTAAAACAGTGGTAGGGCTGGCCATTGTTGATCAGTTTGTTTGATGAGGAACTGGATTAAATACCATCCATCCCAGAGTCTGGTGCAGGCAAGGAGGAAGACACTTCATTAGACAGGTGTTTGGGGAGAGAGTCAGACATGCAGATTTGGACAATGGGAAGGTCTGGCCTCTCCATGGCTCTATCCCAAAGCCGTGAGCTCTGGGGTGTGGTGATATATTTTTTCTTTTCTTTTTTTTCTTTTCTTTTTTTCTTTTTGGTTTTTCGAGACAAGGTTTCTCTGTGTAGTTTTGGTGCCTATCCTGGATCTCGCTCTGTAGTCCAGGCTGGCCTCGAACTCACAGAGATCTGCCTGGCTCTGCCTCCCAAGCACTAGGATCAAAGGCGTGTGCCGCCACCACCGCCTGGCTAGGTGTAGTGATATTTTATGTATGCTCTAACAAATAAAGCTTGCCTCAAGATCAGAGGGCAAAGCCAGCCACTAGTTAGCCACAGAGGCCTGGCAGTGGTGGCATACACCTTTAACCCTGGCACTTGGGATCTCATGCCTTTGCTCCCAGTACTTGGGAGGCACACACCTTTAATCCCAGCACTAAGGAGGTTGAGACTGAAAGTGATATGGCTGGATGGAGAAAAGGAATATAAGGCAGGAGGAGAGGGGAGCTCAGTTTTTCAGGCTGAGGAGTTGGCAAGGTAAGAGGTGGTAGCTGTGACTTGCTCCTTTGTCTCTCTGATCTTTCAGCATTTACCCCTATATCTGACTCTGGATTTTTTTTTTTTTTTTAGAACATCACACAATGTTTATTTTAGCAAGAAGCTTAATAGGTAAAAGAAGCAACATATGACATTATAAATTCAAGTATGCAATTATAATTTACAAATTATAAAAGTTCTCCCTTTTCATAGCCAGTTGCTTTGAATGGTGAAATTTTAGCGCTCCCCCCCAACTGAATGCCTGTTCAACAAGCCAATTGAACAAACACGTCTACCCAAATTTACATCCCAGAATACTTAAGTAAACTGAAGGCATTATTCAGACGAGTGAGTTCTATTCATTTTCATCATCTGTGTGATCAGGTTGCAAAGGACGTGCTTTTCTCTTTGCTGTTCCTAAGCCACTGCATCCCGCTTCTTCGGGAACCTGGTTCTCTTTTTCCGAATCTTTGGGGGACAGCCTGAAGAACTCTCCAATGCCTTTTTGCCACTTCGGAGTTGGGCGCACACAAACTGGATTCCCTCCTGCATACTTATTTTCAGCTTTTCTCGACGAACACGATGAAGAATTGGTGACAAAGGTGGAGGAGCCAAGCACCTTCCTAGGGCCTCGAGAGGCCACCACTTTTCTGTAGGCTCCTGGGACGTAGTTTGCTTTGGTCCGCACCATGTTCACACAGGAAGAGACAACTCGCACCGACGCCCCAGCTGCAGATGTCTTAACTGGACAAGAACCCTGACTCCGCATTTTTGTTATTAAGACCAATTAGGGTTCATGTACACCTTGAAGACAGTGAATAAATAAGGAAGATCTGGTTGGCTCTGGACTTTCTGTTGTGTTTTGTTTTAAGATAGGGTTTTTCTACATAGTTCAGGCTGGCTTCAAATTCACGGAAATTCTCCTTATCTCTGCCCTCTGCATGCTGGGATTACAGGTGTGAGCTACCACGCTGTGTTGTACAGCCTGGAGAACAACCCATGGGAGCCTTTTGGCTTTGAATGAGTGAGGTTATTAAGTATACAGCAAGCCAAGTAAAAGGAGGGGGTGCAAAGCATCATTGAACTGAATATTCTGACCATCCAGCAGAAGTCAACTGAGGAAGCCCCTTTAAGGTGGCCAGCTGGAGTTCTCCGCAGAGAATGCTACGTCTTGGGCAGAGCAGACTGTCCCCTCTAGTGAGGCTTCCAAGCTGAAACAAACAAACACAAACAACAACAAAAACCAAATGGTAACAGATTAAAATGATGTCATCAGGTCCAGAGCTCACAGCATCCAGCAGAAACCGGCTGGGGAAACTGAAGCAGCCAGCCCGGGTTCTCAAGTTAGCTTTCTCTCCACAGCTGAGCTTCTGGTTTCTTGTACAACTTCAGACATTTTTATATTCTGGGATAAACAATAGTAACCCATTAGCAAATGGTTTGCCTTCTAACTGTTCTCAAGAATGCAATGTTTTCATTCTGGGAGTGTTGGGCTATTCTTTTCCTTCCGTGTCACAGAGTAATTTGGGGGGCATCGCTAGATAGAGGCCTTTAGGGGACATTTTGAGACAAACATGTTTAAGTCAGGGGAGCCACACTTTCAGGGTCAGCTTCAGAGTAAACTCAAATAACACATGACAATTTTCCAATATAGCCTACACAGCCACAGCCTGCTAGGCTACGTGTGTTTCCGGGAGTGAAATGTTATGCACCTGCGCCCTGTGGCCTAGTCCCCTGATGACCAACTGTGAAGAACTAGCTGGGGGCCAGGGCTGAGCAGTCTGAAGCTTGTGAGCCCCTGGGCTCACCCTGGTCACAGAAGGACAGACTGTGGCCCTTGTCACAAGTCCACTAAGTTCTCCAAGAGGAAAGGGTTTTTTACAATGTGGAGGTGTGGGCCCTTGGTGTTTGTGGTACAGTGAATTACTCTTTTTTCCTTCCTGTCAGGAGCTCAGCATAGCCCAGGTATTCTGGCAGAAGTCTTCAAGCCCTCTAGTTCCCCAAGGTAAAGCCAGATACAAACTTAATTACAGGCAGGTACAATCCACACTGGCAGGGCTGTCAGAGGCATGAGCAGAACCTAAAATGCTTCTGCTGGTTGAATCTTTGCTCCGGAGACTTTGAAATTACCTCACATTTCTGTTTCCTACCTATCAGTAAATTGAATTTCTCTCATGTGGTGATTGTGAAATGTGGTGATTCCCAGAACTCTCTGGGGCAGTTCTGGCAAGTTCATTTTCCCATGTGAGAATTGTACCCCGGAAGCTTATTCCTCTCCCTGCTCACTTGCTCCGAGCCCCAGGCCCTGGCCCACAAACCACAGATCTCATTAAGAACCTCTCATTCAACCGTGTAGAATTCAATTAACGTTATCTTCAGGGTCCCAGAATCTGCTGTGTTTGTTCCAAGGAACAGAGGTTTAATGAAAAGGAACGTTGAAGAAATATAACCTGGATTTTATTTCTTCATGTTTTTGAATTCTTATATGTTTCAGGATTCAAGACACTATAATCCCCTCTCTTGGGAGTCATTCGCCACCAAACAGAGAAACAGTTTTCTCTCTCTCAAGAGCTTGACTGGGCTGCTTCCACCCTGCCCCCATCCTTCATCCTGTAAACATCTGCTGTAAACCAATAAGAAGACTCCTACAGACCACTAAGCACACCCCCAAATACCCACAAACTCTGCGTGTCTCTCTAGTAACTCAAACATGTTGTTGCATCCTTCCAGAAAGCACAAGTAAAGAGCATCCATAAATACCGTGGACCAGTTCCTAATTGCATGTGCAAGAGTCCTCAAAGAACATGAGAACTTAGTGGGTGATCAGAATTAGTCAGTGGGGAGCTCTAAGAAGTCAAAAGTCCCGTGCTCAGGGGTGGACTCACTCACACGCCATCTTGACTGCCGCCCCCCGCCCCCCATGACTCTTCCCATCTTTATATGGACCGTGTTCCTTCTTCTCAAGCAATTACGTGTGGAGGTGTCTACACTAAGTAGATAATACAGATAACCTTTCCTCAGTTCAGGAGTCCCCTCAAGTTAACTGCCAAATAAGCACACACACACACACAAACACACACACACACACACACACACACACACACACACACACACACCTGGTTTCTCAGCAATGCAGAAACAAAATCCATTGTACCTGTCTCAGTAAAGAGAGTGGAGGAGGACCAGGCCCATCCCCCCCCCCCCCAACTCACTCTGCATCACCTTTGAACCATCTCAGCGCAGGTCAGGACAACTGGCACCATAACCCTCAACAATGGGTGGCTTTTCTTCCAGGAATGGAAGGCAGTTGTGCCTGTCTAAAGGTTTGGTGATGCTTCTTACGGAGTGTAAGGCTCTGCAAGGGCCTCCTGAAATATTGATACAGACGTCTCACAAAATCTGCAGTCTTTCTGTGGGAGCACTGTGCCCAGGCTCAGGTTGTGCTCCTCAGTTTCCCAGGTCTCCAGGTGTGCTCCTCAGCTTCCCAGGCCTGGACACCCCAGGCCACTAAGGAATTGTTGGCCCTGTTGGCTAGGATTATCACTCTATCTTTTTCCGTGACACTGAGGACGGAGCCCAGTGTTTCCCGCATCCGCAGCAAATGCTCCCCGGCTGAGCCTCATTCCAGGCCCTGCTTTTACCTTTTCTTGTTGTTGAAGAAGCAGAAAGTTATTAAGGGAGTAGGCCAGAGCTAGGAGGAAGGGTGGAAGCCAAGGGCCCTGTGCACAGACGGTTGGGACGTCATAGGTCATGTATATGGCAATGGCTTCCTTGAATCCTCCTGATTGGCCAGCTCATCCCCCTGGGATGTCCAAGTTCTTGTGTCCTGGAACAAGGAACTAGACAGAGACACACAGCAGACGCAGAAAATGTGTTTCTGAGGGAAGAAGTAAGCCAGAACTAGGAGAGCTGGGACCTTCTCAGAAGAGAGCTAGGAGCTTCAAGGAGGAGAACTCGGAGTCCGGTAGCCTTTATGTGGTGTTTTGAGTCAGGTTCTCACTAAGTTGCTCAGAGTGAGGTCTTGAGTTTGGTATACAGCCCAGGCAGGACATGGACTTCTGATCTTTCTGCTTTCAGTCTCCTAAGGAGCTGGGATTACAGCCCTGAGCCACCAGGGCCAGCTTTAAAGTCATCTCTGGTCCAAATCTGTTCATCCTTCTCTGTCACTGCCTCAATCAAGGTCTGGAGCTCACTGTCTAGAAAGGGATGGGGCTCCTTCTCTCTGGATAACTGCAGTGTTCCAACTCTCTCCCAGGGTCCTACCCCCGGCCAGCTTCTCCACCGGCGTTCTGTTCCTGAGATTTCACCCCTCCCGGCCCCCCCCCCCCCCCCCGTTTGCTCTTCTTTTTCTCATGCTCATCTTCCTCTCTTTTTGCAACCCATCCACAAACTAAGCATCTTTCTTCCTCTCTTTGGCCATACCCAGAAGCCCTCCTCTTTTAAGACTTTCCCGGGCAAGGGAGAGGAGGGCTGGTATTTGCTTCCTACCCAACCCTAGATGACTTTTCCATCTCCGCTCCTAAAACATAAGATCCTAAAGGCAAAGGTTAGAAGGAGGCAGAGTGCAAAAGGAAACCACAGATTATCCAGCCCTGTCCATCCCAAAGAAGGCGGCAGGGGACTGGACCAGAGAACTCGCTCTACCCCGAGAGGGTGAGAGCACCCATGTTCTAAGATTGAAATCCATACAGTTCCATTCTACACCTTTATTAACCCAGCAAGTGCCGGGTCTATGTAGGATGCAGGCTTTGTGTCGGTTTCTGTTCTGGTTAGCTCTGACCTCTGACCTTCTCGTTGTTCTCCTATGACTTCGGATTTATGATCCAAATAGGCCACCAGGGTTCCTTCTGGAACAAGAGTCCTCTTGATCACATCTGTTTGCATATTGTCCTTGTTCTTCCATCCAAGCAAATAAACACAAATGACCTCCAAACAACCAAGAACACACACAAACCAGCAGCTGGGGGCCCACACCAGCAGCACAAGATGAGTACAGAACGAGGTGTGCCGCCACAAAGAATCTCAAGTGTTCATTCAGGGAGCCCAAAGAAAACAGGCGGGCATACCCGAGTCCATGCAGAGAAGCCCGGGTGAGAGGGGAAGAGAGTCGGGGAGAGCAGGGGTGAGGGGTGGGCAGGAAGGGGAGGAGCAGGGAAGGAGGAGCCAGTGGAAGTGAGAAATGCCACATAGCCAAAAGACCCCCAGGGGACACTGCTTGGTTAATAGGGATTCTGAGCTTGGGGTCTGGCTCACCTTTTGAGACTGCAAACCCCTGGAGTAAAAGGCTGAGCCCATACCTGCTGCTGCTTCCATCTAGCATGAAGGGTATAAGTGATAGCAAGAATGAGCAGCACCATGCTCCTGGGTTTGTTGATTGACTAAATGATTAAGTTCCTGCCTTGAACGTCCTCAGTGAGGACTATCAAGGAGTATTATAACACACACATTTGCCACTTTTTACTGAACTGGCTCTCTTTGCAGGCTGAAACCATTCAGGGGCATGCTCTTGAAAGGCAGTGAGCTGTCAGCAACCTTGTCAGCCTCATAGTTGGCAGAAGGGGATTCCTAGAAGCTGAAATGTTGTACTTTGGACCATGTTTCATTGGTGTTCGGAGAAAGAACTTAGATCCATCCTGGAAAGACACAGGCACTCCAGAATTGCTTATGGAGAGAATGACATGATGTGTCAATGTGACCTGAAAGGTGAGGCTGGGCCCTCACCTTAGCCCCATCAGGGGCATCCAAGCAGGAGCCAACCTTTCGAGTAGACAGGCCTGTACAGCCCCTCATCCCAGCTCCTGGAGGCATTGGCGTTCACAGTCTCTGAGCTACACACTAGTAAATGCTATTTCATGACATTCCTGCTTTGTAAAACTGACCCATAAATGTTAGATGTTGTCAGCGCTACACTGTGAAGCAGGAGGCAGCCTTGATGCTGGTCTCCCAGAGCCTTTATTCCTAGGAACTGAGCTAACCCCACAGCCTGATCAGCTGCCTAACCATGGCTTTGTCTCTCAGGTGCTCAAGCCTAAGTTTCCTCGCATGTAATGGGAATACAAAACCTACTTAACCAGCTACTAATGGGAGCAGAGACACACAACCAAACACTAGGCAGAGCCAGGGGAGCCCTGCAGAAGACAGGGAGGAAGGACTGTAGGAGCCGGAGAACACGGCCTACAGAATCAACTAAGCAGGGCTCGAGGGGACTCAGAGAGCCTGCATGGATCTGAGCTAGGTCCTCCACATATACGTCATGGTAGTGTAGCTTGGTGTACTTGTGGGACTCCTAACAGTGGGAATGTGGGGGGTGAGGGAGGATGTCTCTGACTCTTTGGCCTGCTCTTGGGACCCTTTCCTCCTACTGGGCTGCTTCGTCCAGCTGTGGCATGAGGGTCTGGGCCTAGTCTTACTGTAACTTGTTATGCTTTGTTTGGTTGATGTCCCTGGGAGGCCTGCTCTTTTTTTTTGAAGGGAAACAGAGGGGGAGTAGACAGGGGTGGGTGGGTGGGAAGAGTGGCAGGAGGGGAGAGACTGCAGTCAGGATGTAATATATGAGAGAAAAAAAAAGAGAAGAAAATCTACTTAAAATGCTTGTGAGAAGTAGGTGATGTGTATGAGTCAGTCTGCAGAGAAATGGTAGGCATCTCTTCCAAAGGCCTCAGCTTAAGGTTTGATGGAAAGAGGCCTAGGAGGAGTTGGAGCCCTAAAACAACTTCACTGGGAGGTTAATGCATGCAGACAACCCCCCTCCCAGCTCGAGTCTTCACCCCTTTACCCTTCCATTCAGTGAACGTGTGTTATTGGCCGTCCACGGGCCAGCAGGCACCAAGGAATGGAAGAGTCCAGAGGGAGCCTGGGCCTTGAGCTGGAGGCCTAGGCTGCTGGCTTTCCTCATTCTCCTCTTCACTAGCTGAGAGACTTTGGGCAGGTCCGTTAATCCACACGACCCTCGGTTTCTTCACCTGTCACACAGAAATGATAACTCTTAACCCACACGGCTATGAAGTTTAAACAAGATTTTTGTAGCACAAGGACTTGGCCCTCAACCCAATACACAAACCTTTGAAATCAGAGCTCATCTCTCCACTGTTGACCTACTGAGAACAGAACAAGAGTGGTCCAGAGGAGCCAAAAGGCAGGCCCCATTTAGCCCAGCAATTGTTTGAGGTTTAGAATAAAGACTATGTATTGGGGAAGGGTGGAGCTCTTATACCTCTGATACTGTAAAGGATTTCCAGTGCAGAGTAATAACAAAAAAAGCAATGGACTTCCAGGCCATTTTCTGACTGTTTTAAATTCCCAGCAGCCAAGGCCCCCTTCGGGCCTGCACCTGAGGCAGAGCAGGCCCACAGCTAGCCCGCGGTAAGCACTGACTTGCACAGGTGTGCTCTGATACCCAGGTGAGACTCAGAATCAGCTGACTCTGCTGCCAGCCCCACCTAGAGTAACACCCTCTAGTATTTACAGGTGAAACCCACAGACTTTGCTTGATACCAGCAAATACCTTCATTAACCCAATAAAAATACAGACTTGCCTTAACTTTAAAAAAAAGTTCTACCATACATCAAACTTGCAGCTTGCTGAATGTTCACGAGCAGAACATACTCAGGGGAGCAGAAGCCAGATAAATAAACAGTGGGTGGCAAGAACCCCAAAGGCCCTTCCTGTCTACTTCCATGTAGCACCTCTCACCCTTTTGTGTAAGCAGGATTCTTGTAGTAGGGATGCTATTGGGTTTGGCTTCTCTCATTGGACATTATGTTGGTGTGTAGCTGGAGATGGTTCATTCCCATTGTTGTATAATACCCCATTATGTGACAATACCCTACTCTACCCAGTCAACAACCACAGGGCATTTGGGCTGTCTTCAATTTACATATTTCTTTATCAATAATTAGCAATAATGCAACTGTAAGAGCTGACTTTTGGTAAATATGTGTACTGTACGCGTTTCTGCTGGACCTATAGCCAGGACTGGAGGACACACACATAGGCTTAGCACTGGTAGACATTGCCGAACCCATCCAAAACAGGTTTTGAAGGGCCCCTGTTAAGAACTGTGCTATCACTTCTAAACGTTAAGTCCTTTAGCCTGAGGGGAGCAATAGACTCCTGGGAAAAGCAAGAACTGATCTTTTGACTTCACAGAGCCCCAAGGCACAGAGCCTGCCAGTATCAAAATGGCCACCGGGACTGAGCACGCTGCATACCCTATCGGAGAAACAGGCCTTGGTTTCCCAGGTCCTGCATCAGGAGAGATACTCAGACTTCCCTCACAAAAGGCTCCGAGGCATTGCCAAAGACTTTGGGGCTGGGGAGAAGAAGAAAAATCTAGAGGAAATCAGGAAAGCGGGAGATACCAAAAATATAAAGAAATCCAGGTTCTATAGAGAAACTATGAAACCCAGAGCCAACACTCAGAAGGAAATGTGTGAGTCACAGAAGTAAAGTGTGGCTTCCTCGTCCTTGTGATCTCGACTGAACCACCTGTGAAGAACAAAAAGAATGTTCTCGGATGCTTTTCCTGGCTCCTCACCTTACCCAGCCTTTCCTACACAGCCCTCCTCCACCTCAGTTACTTCCCCAGTGGGGAGCACGGTTCTCTCTCCTACACTTCCTTTCCCTCACAGCCCTCAGCACCTATGACCGGTCAGAATGAGTCCCCTAGTCCCTTCCATGGTCCTCATTTACCCGGAGTCCTGAGACAGAGCCCACCGTGGCTCTACCTCCCAGGAGTCTTCCCTCATGCCTTTAAGCATATTTCTAAACTGAATATGGCCATGTCAACCCTTAATGTAAACCCTTAGAAGCCTTCCCGATATCATCAGAAGCAAGCCAGCTGACATCCTGTCACGTATTTATCAAGCCCATTTGGCGAGGGGTAGGCGTTAGACCCGTCTTATTATTTAAGCTGTTCATAAGCAGCAATATACTCCTTTACCCAAATTTAGTTCATTAGAATTTTAATTCCTTCTGCTGGGGTGAAACTCAGTGGCAGAGCACCCAGCTAACATGGCAGAGACCCTGAGTCTGATGCTCAGCACTGCAAATAAGTGTCTTGGTTGAGGGTTTGTCAGTTGTTTACAGATTCATTTGGGAAGAGGGAGGAAATGCCTCCATCAGATTCAGACTAGCTTATAGGGGGGTCTTTGGGGGGTCTTTAACTTTTTTTTTGGATTAGTGATTGATGTAGGAGGGTTCAACTCACTGTGGGTGGTGCCAACTCTGGACAGGTGGTCCTGGGGTGTACAAGAAAGCAGGCTGAGCAAGCCATGTTGAAGCAAGCCAGTAAGCAGCACTCCTCCATGGCCTCTGCTTCAGTTCCTGCCTCCAGGTTCCTGCCTCGAGTTCCTGCCCTGACTTCCCTCCTTGATGGGGTGGTACCCAAGTGTAAGATGAAATTGACCCTTTCCTCCCCAAGTTGCTTTCGATCATGTTGTTTTATCCCAGCAATAGAAAGTCTGACAGGGATAGCAAATAAATGAACAACAGTATTTCAATAGGATTGATTTCCAATTTTCTGCATAATCTTGCATTTTGAATTTGACTTTTTCCATTGAGAGGCAAGTCAAACGAAGGCATCAGATTCCCTGAAACTGGAGTTATGAACAGTTGTAAGTCTCCACGTGGGTGCTGGGAACCAAACTCAAGTCTTCCAAAAAAGCAGCAAATGCTCTTAACTGCTGAACTGCCTGCCTCTCCTGGCCCCTAAACATTTATTAATTGAGGCTGGAAATTTTGAGATGGGAAAACAGACATTAACCCTAGGAAGACAGATGGACAAACAGACTGGCAGTTTGCTAATAGTGGTGACTATACAGGAGCTCTGAATGAGGACAGGAAAAAGGCAAGGAGAAAAAACAGCTCGTCTTGTAGGAGGACTCAGAAGTGACAGGGGACACTTGAGCTGATGACTGAAAGCTGTGTAAGGGTGGGAGGCTGTTCACCTGGTCCAACCACATGAAATCCTGAGGTCACTTCCATGGCGTTCCATCGCAGGGAGTCCAACTTTGGCTTCAGACAGTGGAGCCTAGACCCGTGAATGCAGAGGGAGGCTGGGGCAGAGGAGGAGTGGACTTGACAAAGTCTCTTGGTAAAGGGCAGGACTATTTTTTATGGGCCTGATACAAGGCAGGCTGGCAGGAAAGGAGATACAAGATCACCAGGACACATCGCTGAGACCACATAAAATGAGTACCCTGATGTGAAAACCAGTCAGACCTGGATTCTAACGTGGGTCTCACATGTTATCTAATCTCTCTGAGCCTGTTTTGTCCTGTATAGATATGAAGTAATACTTGTTTCAGACGTGTGAGCATCAAAGGAAACACTCGGTACGGGTGAGAGCCTGAGAGCAGTTAGGACATTTGCCTGCTCTCCGTTTATAGCAGACAGCTCCACCATCTTCAGATCCACAGCCAGGAATCTGACCTGCACAGCCCATTGCCTGGACTCAGTTACAAGAGTTAGCTTCATTAACTTCTTACTATGTGCTGCACCCTAAGCTAAGACCTGTCTCTTTTCAGCCTTACAAAACCTCAGTGAAGTCAGAAGTCTGTTTTGCACGTGAAGAAACAGGCTCAGAGATGTGATGTGGTGTGCTCAGCCTCATGCCGAGCAAGTGGCAAAAGTGAAGTTCACATCCAGGTCTGGCTGACATCAGGTCTCTTCTCCGTGTTGTGTCATTGCTAAGAGGAGAGTCGGGACCATTAGGTTGTGTAAGACTTTAATCCCCAGCTATGGATGTTTGCCGAAAGTCTGAGTATGATGTGCCTTCGCACACAATGCGTTACACACCTAAACAAACAAAAGCATAAAAGAGGAGCAATGGGCTAATCGAGTAAAAATCCTCAAAAAAGAAGGCAATACAAAAAAACATAATAACAGCAGCAATCTATTGGGCCCTGGAGACAGCTCCGCCCTTCCCAGGCTGCTAAAGGCACCAGCCACAAGGAGACTGGAGACAACAGACAGCCCTTGTGATTTTGTGTGTGAAATCACCTGGAATGATGCCGCTTTTCTCATCCCACAACCCGTATCTCCTGCCATTGAGCTACGAGAGACCCCAGTTGTGAAGACTAATGTTCCTATGGCGCTTAGTTTAGTGAACATTCACTTTTACTTGGTGTTTGCTGCTGCT
>CABHPP010131123.1:0-17513 GCA_902168425.1 Peromyscus attwateri
GGGGGGGGGTGTCATATGGAATATTGACAGTATAACCTGACTAATAGTCAGACATTATGTCATGAAGTCATGAGCTCTTTCATTAGGGAGAATCAAATATCCACGGGAGACAAAAACTCATATGAGTGGGTCCTGGATGATTTCACCAGAACCATTAGGTGATTTAAAGATTAAGTTCCCAGACCTCAGCTGAGCTGCAGAGACTAATTTGTTAGGCGTGGATAGGAAGATGCTCATTTGCCTGAATCAGTCTGGGTTCATCTGATGCTACAGAGAGATTCTGTCAGGTGGTATTCTGAATGCCATCACTCTTGTTGAAAGGTCACAAAGCACAAGAACCAGAGAAGGGGGCTGTTAACCTGTGTGGAGAAAGGGTCTACTTGACCTTGACTGACTCAGTGTTCCTGGAGTTGAGTGTGGGGTCTCATTGTGCACACAGGGAGAGGCTTCTGTTAGGGGCCACAGTAGCAGTTCTGGGGAACTCTGTAGGGACGGCGGTCCTCTGGGGTTGGCTCTATCTTGCAGGAGCATGAGTGGCAGCTTGTAGCTAGAGTTTTCTCCAGTCCTGCCTGGCCCACGGTCAGGACAAATCTCACCCGCCAGTCCTGCAGCAGCTCAGACTCAACCAAATAAACACACAGAGACTTATATTGCTTACAAACTGTATGGCCATGGCAGGCTTCCTGCTAACTGTTCTTATATCTTAAATTAACCCATTTCTATAAATCTATACCTTGCCACGTGGCTTGTGGCTTACCGGCATCTTCACATGCAGCTTGTCATGGCGGCGGCTGGCAGTGTCTCCCTGCCTCACCCTTCCACTTCCCAGAATTCTCCTCTCTGTTAGTCCTGCCTATACTCCCTGCCTGGCCACTGGCCAATCAGTGTTTTATTTATTGACCAATCAGAGCAATTTGACATACAGACCATCCTACAGCAGCAGCTCTGTCCAATCTGAGTATGATGCAATCCATGTCAGAACTTGGAATCTTTTAGACACTGTGTTTAGAAAAAGAGTAAAGAGAAAGCAGCTTGAAATAACTTTTAAATCATTTCTTTTACTTAACAGAATATACCCAAATATTATTTCAACATGTAACCAATATAAAGTTAGTGTAATATTTGGCTTTCTTTTTTTCTATGTCTCCCCACTCTGGTACATAATTTTACATTTGCAGAACACCTCAGCTGGCTTGCTCAGTCCTGTCTAAATACTCAGTATCTGTGGATGGTGGGTACCATGTTGGATAGTGGATAGCTGTGAGGTATTGGTTACTTAATGTACTGTCCAAAACCCATCTGTGCCAGCTGGGGAGCTCAGAAGCACTGGCAGACCCCACCTTCAACATCCGAATTTGCTAATTTGCTAAATGCATCAGAATTTGCATTTAACACCACCCCAGGGGACCTGCACATGTTAAAATAGAACAGTGTTGGATCAGATTGCCCCATCTTCCCACTGTAAAGTTTTCCATCCCTTGAGTTCTCTGTGGATGCAGTTAACTGTGAGGGACCCTGCGTAGGAAAGTATAATAAAAAGAATTTGGCTCATGGAATGGATGATTGGCCTCTGACTCTGTAAAGGGACTGTGGGACCCCTGGGCAGAGGATGGACACATCATTCTGTAATGAATGTTGTAATTTGAATCTTGGCCAGGGTTGATCCCTGGTCTTAAATGTGCTGAGGATTACGTGGCTGCTGCCGAGACAGAGCTAGGTCCAGCTGAGTAAAAGATGCTCTCTGTTGGTACTCAAATGGCTTTCTTCTCAATTTTTCTGCTCTCTGAAGGTAAAATCCCATGATTCCTCACAGATGGAGGGGTCAGAGGGCAGATGCATGAGCCAAGTTATAAAGAGTACAGGGACTGATCCAGGACCCCACAGAGACTACACACACACACACACACACACACACACACACACACACACACACACATTTGAGCTGACCCCATCTGAAGCAACCTTGGTCACTGGGGTGCGGTGAGGAAGGCTATGTGGGTAGGTGTAGCATGAATCTTAAAAGTTCTTATTAATAAAATCAAACCTGAGCCAGGTATTGGGGTGAACACTGGAAGGTCAGAGAGACAGAACGAACGACAGCTAACCTCACCTGGCCAACTTCTCGGCTGGTCTTGTTTCCTCAGACTGGAGGCCTCTGAGTCTTCATCCAGAATGGGTCTCAGCTGAACTGCTGCTAGAAGCCTGAATGCTTAACCAGCCCAAATGCTTCTCCAGGCCAAATGCCTCTCCAGGGCAAATGCCTCTCCAGGGCAAATGCCTCTAGTTTCTGGTCCTCACGCCTTATATACCTTTCTGCTTTGTACCACCACTCCCTGGGATTGAAGGCTTGCTTTCTGGGATTAAAGGCGTGGGTCACCATGCTTGGATGTATCCTTGAACACATGGATTTCTGTCTCTGGAATGCTAGGATTAACTATTACCTTTGGTTGTCTTCTCAAATCCTTTCTAGAACATCTCAGATTCCTTCTCTAGGCTAGGTGTATTTGTCTGGGTTGGGGAAGGGGCCAACCCCAGGCGAAGGCCTGTATGCCAGGTGATGTTTCTACACAGGGATGCTGACAGGGTCGTCATCTTTGCACTGAGGTCTGGACACCACGTTCGTTCCATGCTCATCATATCTATTCTCTAGAGCAGTGGTTCTTAACTTTCCTAATGCTGCGACCATTTAATACAGTTCCTCATGCTGTGGTGACCCCAACCATAAAATGATTTTCATCGCTACATCAGAACTGTAATTTTGCTACTGTCATGAATCATAATGTAAATATCTGTGTTTTCCAATGGTCTTAGATGACCCCTGTGAAAGGGTTGTTCAACCCCCAAAGGGGTTGTAACCCACAGGTTGAGAACACTGCTCAAGAACCTTATGCCAATTCGTTGCTTTTAATACCTCTGTCCCTGGGAATAGTGGGGACGAGGTTGATGCCATACCTGTCATACGGTAGAGATATGTGGATAATGACTAAACCAGAGGGCTCTTGTTCGACCTCACCTATATACTTTCCTTCAAGCTCAGCTGATCGCTCTCCTACACAGAGGCCCTTTGGTGTTACATTGTGAGTGACACTAGCCATAGGATCCAGAGTCTTCCTGCCTGTCTGGTGTCTCTGTGATTAAGTTCTGGGAAGGAGCCTGAGCAATTTTACCAGATTGCCTGGAGCTGAAACCTAGCTATTATCCTGTTATTCCTTACACTGTCTGCTGGCCCTTTGGGGACATGGAGTTTCATCAGCCCTCATGAAGTATTTTCTTTTATTCCCATATCCAACTCTCTTCTTACTGCAAGTAATGTTACTCTCCTTTTCACAGGGACTCACCTTCTGTTTCTCTCAATACCTTCTCCATGCCTTTGCCCCTTGGCGAGAAAGCCCTCCTCCGCCATTTCTTCAAATTGTCCTAGGAGCTGAGGGCTCAGGTCTATTTTCTCCTCTTCTGGAAGCCTTTACTGACATTACTGGCTTGTCAAATCTATACTAGATTTCTGTGGTACCATGTAATCAGTTGATAAGTCAAAACTCATCTATTGACATATATCCTGAGTCACTGGAGACACCAAGGACACAGGTGAACCAGATGGGCATGACCTCTGCCATAAATTCTGGGGAAGAAGATGTGTTTCCAGGAAACCATTAGCAATACTTACTAAATTGATTGGAAATGTGAATGTGCTGGAAATAGCTCTGGGTTCTGGGGGAGTGTCTCCCATGGAGCTCTGCCCTCAGGGAAGGCTGCTTGGAAAAGCAGTTCTCAGCCTGTACTCTGAAGGATGGGTAAACAAACACTGCCTGTGTGGCCTTGCAGAATGAGGAGGCCAGTGAGGCTGAGAGGTGACAGGCATCAAATCCCAGGAGACTTCTTGGACATATGCTGTTTCCTTGGTTAACATTAATTCATCTGCCGTTGTCCTCTTACTTAGGCTTGTGTTCCTTGAAGGCACACAAACGCACTTCCACAGCAGCGGCAGTGTTGGTGCTTTTCAGCTTGGAGAGTAGGTTTCAGGAATGTTTTTGAGCAGGTTACCATATATTGGTTGATGGAAATCAGCTATGATGAGAATATTTACACTACGGAAATTGGCAAATGCTGAAAATTTGGGCACTTACTTCTTTTGTCAGGGAACAGGTGTTTAAACATTTAGAAGCACAGACTGCAGCTGCCAGGGTGCTGTGGATACAGAGCAAGAGGCAAAAGGCAGGGAGGAAGGCGCCTGGGAACGGGGAGAAGGATGCTACTGTGTGCTACTGCTCAAATGTTTTTAGCTTGTCTGAGTTTTTTTTTTTTTTTTAATGTATCAAATGGGAGATCTAGACAGATCTGAAAGAATGGATATAGAAAATGAGTGACAAAATGTGTTTGAACTAGAAGCTCCAGCTTGGGCTAGACCACCACTTCTCAACCTTTGGGTCGTGACCCCTTTATAGGTCGAACAACCTTTTCACAGGGGTTGCATATCAGACATCCTGCATATCAGATATTTTCATTATGATTTGTAACAGCAGCAAAATTATAGTTATGAAGTAGCAATGAAAATAATTTTATTAGGGGGTCACCACAGCATGAGGAACTGTGTCAAAGGGTCACAGCATTAGGAAGGTTGAGAACCTCTGGGTCAGACAGACCAGTGTAGACTGGTTACTCTGTTCCTCAGATTGTTGCCCAATAAACCGTAAGAACTGGTATTTTCTATCCTGTCTTCCTTTAAAAAGGTTTTTGACTGTAGTTTGATATTGCCATATAGACTATGATGTTGTCTCCGTTTAACTTTACAAACCGTCTTCCATCCTCCATGGTATGATTGTGCATGTTACTTGCATTTGTTCCTATCCCCGCCCCCGCCCCCCCCCATTCTCCCAGCTCTAGCTGATCAGCCTTTACTTCTTGGTGAACAAACTCTCAGCCCTTCTCCAGGGTGGTGGAAGGCAGCTTTCCTGCTTCCAGGAGCCTCCCTGGTATATATGAGTCCAATTTGCCAGCCTGTGTTATTAAGCAGCATGCCTAGGGGGTCGTGCAGTCTGGCAGCAGCCCCTCTGTCCTGCATAACCTGGGCTGGGACTGTCATTTCCCCAGGAAAAGGAAAGCCTTTGTTATCCCTCGCAGGGCATCTGTGGTGTGTTGATTATTTAAGGATAATATTTCTGGCAGTGGGAGCAAACGAGGCGGGAAATGGCTTTTGCGGGTGATTAAATGCTGAGAAGATGTGGCAGCTTCCGTCTGTGGCCATGAGTTGCAAGTACCTGACAAGAAAAAAAAAAAAAAGATGTGACCAAGAGATTTTCTTCGAGCCTTGGTTCTAAGGGCTGGTGGAAGTGAGACATAGCACTTAGAACTGCAGTCTGAAATCGAAAAGTTGTAAAACGGGGTGGCCAGCATGGATCTTGGGATGCCATTGATAGAAACTGGTGTGTAACCTTGAACGGGTCATTTTCAGTCTCTACCTTAGTTTACCTTTCCATACAAAGATGGGATTTGACCAGCTGATCTCCAGAATCCCTCTCAGCACTGAGATTCTGTGATTTTATGAACTTCCCCGGCAAGCAGAGACATTCCTACTTGGGTTGTTTATGTTCTAATTCCCAAGGACATATTTCTAGTGGACTGTACTCCAGGGACTCTAATTATTTCTTGTTAGCCGAGAATAATTTTAGCAAGCAGTAAGTAAGCTATGCGGAGCCTGGCTGTTGGATATGTGTGTTCTGTCTTAGAGTCCTTGGGGGATTCAGTTTAATCCAACCAGCACTTTGGAGGTGTCCACTCTTGGGCTGAATGAAGTGTGGTGTCCTGGAAGCTACTTGAGGTTTGGAAATGAAACCCCACCTCATTTCAGATTTGCTGCTTGTTAGTTGTGACCTTGGGAACATAGCCAGCCAACTTCCCAAGGTCTCACCTACAGAATGGGACTCACAGAGTCCCTTCCTGACTGAGGAGCAATAGGGAGAATGTGAATGCACCACCTACCGCAGTTCCTCAGGCATGCAAATGCTCAGTGCATGTTGGTACCAGACATGTCACACAAACTTTTTTCATGTTGAAATAGGACATTGTCATTTACAAAGTCTACAGAGCTCAAGCTCAAGGGCTGCACGATTGAGTTACAAAACAAAAATCTCAAAAACAATTTCAAACAAACTTTTGATTCTGTTTTGGGACACGTATGGCATGCAGGTCATGGTTTAGACATGCCTGTGGTGCTTTTCTTATTGCAAGGGCCAGGCCTGGGTTTAATTGTTGTAAGTACAAAAATGTGGGGTTGTCTAGAGACTACTGTCTGCAGGACCCCTGCTGATGAGGCCCCCAGACTCCCAGTCTGTGTTGAAGGTATCAGTCAGTCCTGCAGAAGGTGGTGACTGATACTGGGGTGTGTGGAAGAAGGGCTCAGATCTCAGTTCTTTGAACTAGAAGGCCAACAGCCAGTAGCATCCTGGCAGCAATCAGGAAGAGAAAATGCATTCATCTGGGGCTGCTTCTGTTGAGAAAAGACAGACTGCATTGGCTGTGTGGATTTGGAGTGGTGTTTAAACCATCTCCCTATTGGCAGCACCATCCCTGAGATCTTCCTGCAGGACATCACTGGCATTCTTGTTTTTGGTGCTGGACTAGCACTGTGGGGCTTCGAGTTAATGCATTAGAAGAAACAGGCCCTGAAGTGAGGGATTGATTTGCTGGGACACAGAGGACTCATTTAGACAGTAGGCATGTACACACAGAGGTTAGCTCTGAAAAGGAAAGGATAGACACTTTTCCTGTAGGTTTTTGTTTGTTTGTTTGTTTTTTAACTTTTGGGGGGCCCACCACCCAGCTTCCCCCAAAATACACTGAGACTTATTTTCACTTATGAATGTCCAGCCTTAGCTTGGCTTGTTTATAGCCAGCTTTTCTTACTTAACTTAAATTATCACTTTTCTCTTTAACTAGGGTTTGCCTCTGGTTTTTTAAAAATCTTTCTATATTCTATATATCTTTCTTTCCTTCTTATTCCATAGCTGGCTGGGTGGCTGGCCCCTGGTGTCCTCCTCTCCTCCTTTCCTCGAGCTTCTCACTCTTCTCTCTCTTCTTCTGTGAGCCTAGGTTTCTCCTCCTATTTATCTTATCTGCCTGGAAGACCTGCCTATCCCTCTCCTGCCTAGCTGATGGCCATTTAGCTCTTTATTAGACCCGTCAGGTGTTTTAGACAGGCAAAGTAACACAGCTTCACAGAGTTAAACAAATGAAACATAAAAGAATGCAACCCATCTCTGCATCACCAAACAAGTATTTCACAGCATAGACGAATGTAACACATCTTCAACTAATATCCCACAACACTGTCCCTCTACTCTTCTTTGTTCCTTTGCTCTCATTAAACTAATCTATGAAGTACAGTCTGTGTAGGACATCTTCGCCAAATAATCACATCAAGTACGGTGTGCAATGAAGGCTGTCTCTGTGCCTCTTTGGAAGGACAATCCTGAATCCAGATGTCTTCTGAGAGCCACCCATGACCTTTTCTTGGTCACCAAAGGCCACTGAAGTAGGAATACCCTAAGAACCTAGGTCAGGAGAAGACTACAGTAATCTTGTGTTTCAGGACTGGGAGGGACCTTTCTGTGCCATCTTCTCCTTAATAAAAACACAAACACCTGACTCCTGACTTGGTTCTCATCTGGGAGAAGATGAATGAAATCTCAGGAAGCCCTGCGGAGCCTGAAGTTTCTTCCTTAAAGGACAACAGAGAGGGGTGGGGATGGGGGGAGGGAGAGGGGCTCCTAGGGTGAGGGAAGGGGACTGGGCGAAAGAAAGGGCTTCCCTGGGCTTTCCACATGCACGGGTCAATGGGTAAGGTGCTTGCCACATGAGCTCAGGAATTGGAATTCGGCTTCTAGAACCTATGTCAATGTGCTGCAGCTATGACAGTTTATTTTTAAGCCCAGGATGTGGGAACTGGACATCCCTAGGGTGAACTGGCCAGTTAGACTAGCCAAAGTGTAAGCTTTGGGGTCAAATGAGAGAATACATAAGGTAGAGAATGATCTAGGAAGACACCTGTGTTGGTTTCTGGCCTTCACGTGTGTGTGTGTGTGTGTGTGTGTGTGTGTGTGTGTGTGTGAACACACACACACACACACACACACACGTGAAGGCATGTATATCTGCATACACATGTGCACCTATACACATGCAAACAGAAATATACTCATGCACCCTCCCCCCCACACATGAAAAAAACAAAAAGAAAAACAAACCACAAACCACACCAATATTCCCTGAAACAGTCTGTGTGTTGATAAGCTCTTTCAAGGCTGGCTTGCAAATCTGCTTGGCTTCTTGTCTCTGAAGATGATTCTGACACAAACCTGTTTTAGTGAACAGTGGATTCAGTAGCAACGGTGCCTGAACAGTTGTTATTTACCTGTTCAGATAAATCTGGATTTTAATCTCAGCTCTGCCATTTGTCATCCGTGTGACCTTGGGCGAGTCTAGTCTGTATTGTCTTGTCCTGAAAAGTGGGACAGTCCCATCCACCCTGAGGTTTGCAGTGAGCATGTGATGAGATTGCATCTGTCAATGCTCCTGGCCCAGCCCCTAGTCTGCAGTAAGTGTTTGTGTCAGATGTGCTTCTGGGTTTGGTGTAACTGTCCTAACTCACCAGCCGCTTAGATGCCAGGCATTGTGGCAAATGTCTTTGCGGGGTCTTTTCTTTAGCTCCCCAGCGACCTCTCTCTCAGAGTTCGGACTGCTGTGCATCCTGTTGTGTGGGCAGAATGAAGTAACTATCCTGAGATGTCTGTATCCTAGTGCCCGGAGTCTGTGAATGTCCCCTATGTGGCCAAGAAGACTTCCCAGATATGATTAAATTAAGAACACTGAGATATTGGTTATTCTGGGCTATCTGGGTGGGTGTGGCATAATCATTTTGGTCATGGAAAGAGGAGGATGGGAGATCAGAAATAGGAAGCCGGTGACCAGAGGAACTCAGCAAAGGGGTTACTAGCCAAAGGGTCCTTCCAGCCTCCAGAAGAGAGGGCAAGGGAAGAATGGTGTCTCCTCTG
Source organism: Peromyscus attwateri (assembly GCA_902168425.1). Lineage (NCBI taxonomy): Eukaryota > Metazoa > Chordata > Mammalia > Rodentia > Cricetidae > Peromyscus > Peromyscus attwateri. The sequence goes on from CABHPP010131123.1 coordinate 9,048, forward strand.
GTGCTCTACTGCCTGCCTACCCCCACCCAGCTTTCTCCATACGACCCTTCTGGCTTGTGATATCTGGAGTTGGAAGGAAATAAACCTGGGTTGTTTTCAAGCTCTAAGTTGCAGGATTTGTCATCAGAGTTGTAGAAAGCCAGTGTGCTTCCTGTTATTGTCACATGACCAGAGCCTGATCGTCTGCTGCCAGATTCTCAATGCCAGGCACGAAACAAAACAGTGAAAACAAGGTCATGCAGCTGCCGTCCAAGCTCTTATCGGAAGCACGCACACATCTGGAAACAGCCGAGAAACAGCAAGTTGAAAGTGAAACTAGATCAGAAGTTGAGGCAGGGGGATGGCAAGTTCAGGTCTATCCTGGGCTATAGAGTGAGTTCAAGGCCTGCTTGGGCAACTCACTGAGCCCTTGTGTTAAAATTAAACGAACAAATGCTCAAAATATGTAGCTCAGTGGTAGAGTGCTACTTGCTTAGCATGCGTTAAGGCCCTGGGTTTGGTCTCTAATATTGACAAAATTAAAAAAAAAAACAACAACAAAACAAAACCTTCCCCACCTGGTACTATTTATGCAGAACAGCTCTGAGGAGGAAGTGGGAAGGCTGCCAGTCCCCGAAGTCTCAGGGGCTGTCCCGTGAAGACATCTTGTTATCCTGCGAACAAAGGCTCCTTTCTTATTCCGTGATCCACTGGCCCCTTGGATGTTGATCCTTCTGTCTGCTCTTCTGCCCTCTCCTTTCCCCACATGGGAAACTCCTGCCACTGCTGACACATTCCAGGAGCAGCTTTTGCCTCCCTGTGACACTGATGAGAGAAGATGGCAGGCAAGGTCCCTCTTCCTTCCCAGTCTCTGCCAGCTCCACCCCACAGTGCTCCACCACTGTCCATCTGGGAAGGCATGGAAAGTGCCGAGTAGTGAGCTTATTAGCTATCTGAATTATTTAAGGAGATGTGCCTGTCATTAACGTGTCATTTGTCCCAGACAGGCTTGACATACATCTTAACTTGTGTAGCTCACTCTTTTGCTTACGGCAAAGTGGAGGGGAGTTGAGAGTGGGGCAGGGACAGGAGGTGGAAGCAGGGGTGAGGGTGGGACAAAGAGGAGAACCGGCGGCATTGTGGAGGCTTGGAAAGAGTTACCCAGAAAGAGGAGAAAGGAGGCAAATTAAGAAAATAACCGAGAGTAATCTGATAGCAGAATATTTTTGGCTCCAAGACACTGTGAATTGGGAACGCAGGAGAAGTAGCATGTCACACATTCTGAGGCATCTGTGAGCACACATCCCAATATGATCACTATAATTATAATAATAATAAATGTTCTCTCATGGCATGACTTGTGGAGGTCACCCTGAGATGAGAAAGCGAAGAGGAAGGGAGGTGGAAAGGAAGCTATTAATAAACCTCACACACACAGCCCTCCAACTTCTCTTCCTTTCCCAACACTGAGCCATTCATTCCGGCCCCATGGGCCTGGCTTTGATGACCTAGGAGCCATCTGGTTTGGTATCAGTAACCCTGGGTGGCTGCTCTGATTTTCAAATGGCCTGTTTGTTAGAAGGAAGGCCAGTTCTGATTCCTGTCCTTGTTTGGATCCAGCAGGACCTCTGATCCCAAAATACAGTTTCCTTTTTGTGTGGTTCCAAGGTTGGCAACAAGATCTCTGGGAGGGATGAAAAACACGGCTGTGTCTGCTGAGATATGCTGACCCAGGGCTCTGAAACAAACTGGATTTGGATGGAATTAGACTAGAGCTGTACGTCACTGGAGAGTTACCTGTCCTCAGCCAATTGTCAAACAGTTGTTTAGTGCCTGATAGATGTTCTTCATCTTATAGGGGGTGGAAGGGACAGAAGTGTCATCTAAGATGTCTCTTCAGGAGCCTGCTTGTCTCAGGGAAAGGCTAATAACACGTAGACGTTGGTGATAGAATGCTAATATAATTGACCCTGCTATGAACAATACTCTCTAATAGCGAAGAGTGATATTGTTATGCATGCATTATAGCACTTTATTGGCTACTAAAGGCGGTGGGTGGGAAGCACTGCTCTACTAGAAATGTGTATTGCACAGAAAGTGAATGTCACTGGAGATGACAGATGGTGGCAAACCTTGCAGGCAGGCACAGGAGAGGTGTTGGTGCCTAACATCTGCAGCATACTCTGTAGCTCAGATCTTACCTTTGGATCTCACTAGAGATCCGAGAGCCCACTGTGACTCATCTGAAGCCCAGAGAAGCTAAGTAGCTTGCATGTGTCACACAGCTGGTCTGTGAATGATCTGAACTTGGAACCCTTTGTGATGTTAATCAGGGCCAGGACATGTCCTAGCCACCCACAGCTGCCTCTGCACAGAATGCCTTGTATTTGTATGTGTCTCCATGCTGTCTTCTGTGATCGGCACAGGGATGGAGTATAGAAAGAAGGTAGATCAGATTTCTTCAGGGCACTTCAGATACAGTGGCTTAGTGGGAGGACATGGCCCTAGTTATCCTCCAGCTGATGCGGGAGGCAGGTACTCCAGTCCTCCCTGAGAGAACACACAACTGGGATACACACTAAGAAGTAAAGAATGAAGCCACAGGACCAACAAAATCTGAACGGAAAGTTGCAAATGAAAAACAGAAGTTTAGCTGTGTAGCTCTTCCTTACTAAGTGCCAAAGACCAGGTGTCCTTTCCTTATTGCAGGAGTGGCAACAAATTACAATGTCACTCCGGTGTCACCATTTCTTATTGATGCTGCCTGGCTACACTGGGCCCTGGCAGTGGTCCTGTTCTTTGGTGTTACAGCACATCTTCCTATTTATCTGCTCCAGGTATCTCTCCGTCTTCCCCATTCTACTGCCATCATTTAGCCTTGGAACCCCCTGAAGGTAGGGAGCAGACATGAGTTCTGGGACATACTGTTGGCCTTGGGTCTATATGAGAAGGCCATATGTGCTAGTGTGTATTTCTAGCCACACACGTGCTTAGGCTGTACTTTCTCAGCACATTCAACACCACAGACTTCAAGCTGGAATCTTACATGGGTCTCTTGCCAGTTCCAAGTCATCCTTTTGACACCTCTTATGATGTTGCTGGTGACTGACAGTCACTGTCATACTCTTATGTGGTGCGTCCTGGGTCCTGGGTTGTTGACTTTGCTTCAGAATGTGTTGTCTCATCCTCAGTATTCCTTACCTACTCTGAGCATGTCTTATTTTATCTGGGCTGCCTCCCCTTAGGGGAAGGTGGGAGTTTAAGAAGTAGGTGGTATGGATGGGACCCATGCTTCAGGGATTTGTCATTTCTCTAGAGTTGTCTTTGGCCATCCTGCCGCTGAAAACTGAGGACACATAATTGTGTTGGTTTTAAATGAGAGGAGGTCACAGAGGTGTCTAGTTCATTGTTTTTATCAGCACAATAACTACACCTTCCCGTGGCCACTAACCTGGGATTGGATCCTTGCAGAATGAGGTTACTCCATTCCAAGTCACTCCATTCTCCTGTTATAACACACAGTTTAAAAAGATGTAGTTTATTTTTAATTATGTGTATATGTGTATGTGTGTACATGTGAGTTTAGGTGCCAGAGGAGGCCAGAGGTATAGGATTCCTACTGCTGGAGTTATAGGTATTTGTGAACCACCCATCATCAGTGCTGGGACTCAAACCTGGGTCCTCTGCAAGAGCAACAAGAACTTTTAATCACTGAGCCATCTCTTAGGCCTGGAACACCTCTTCTTTACTTAGCAAGCATATGCTATGAGCTAAGGTGTAAGATTATGGTCCCCCATCTCTTTGATAAGTGCTGGGGTTTCTGAGAAGTCATATAATATCTCAGGGATTCGGTGTCTGTCACTGGGAAATGGAAGGATGACCTACACAAGTAGTACCCTGAGAAGCTTGGGGTTTCTAGAATGTTTCTAGGGTATTGTAAGGAAGGTTGTGATTGAGGTCTAAGTCTGGCTAGGAACCTAGCCATAATAAATAAAAGTAGTTATGACTGTACTTTTCACAGGTTGGGCTTTGCTATGGTGAGTTTTATGGGAAAAGATAATTAAAAAAAAGTGGGATTGGGTCATTTATAGTTCTTTCCAGCTCTAATTTTTATGACTTTTGCAATCTTTGGAAATGATGACAGTTGGCTTAGTAGATTGATGTCACATTTTTAATCCACTCTCTGTAGAGTGACTTGATCCCTCTAGGGATTGGGGTAGCCTTCTCAATGTTCTCAACATTCCTGAAGCTTTCACAGGTTGGGGGTGGGATCCCAAAGTCAGAGCTGTCCTGGAGGAGGGGTGATGTAAGAGAGGTCTTCTGATGGCTTCTGATATTCCATCATCTTCCCTTCCATGGTCCCATATGTCTCTTCCATTTCCTATTCTCAGTAGTGTGAACAGAGAAATGATCTCATAGCCTCACCCTGGGTGAAGAGTTAGCTGTTGGTGAGATTTAGAGTTTTAATATCTTCCAAAATATTTGAGATGTTTAAGACCCCAAAGTCTAGATATGTTCTCAATAAAATGAATCTCTAGTAGTGAAGTTCGGGGCTCTTGAACTTGAAGTGTCAATGTGTTGCAGGGTGTTGTGTAGGTAAGGGCAGCAACCCTTCAGCTTCAGCTAGTCCTCAGGGTATACTGGCTTTGGCAATGCAGCTGCTGTTTTGCTTTACAAAGCTGTTTCACACGCAAATGCTTCCAGTGCTAATCCTAAATGCTCAAGTGCTCTGCAGTAAAGGGATTGTGTGGCTAGAGCCTTTGGGAAAATGCTGGGTATGGTGCTATCCACCTGGAGGCTCCCAGTGTACCCTGATCCATGTCAGGCTCTGACAAGTCCATCATGGCTGAGATTTTTGTTTAACCCAGGCTCTCTCATGTAGCTGAAAGTTTTCCTGTGTTCCCGCCCAGCTCCCTTGGCCCTGCGGTCCCAAATAAATACATAGAGGCTTATATTAATTACAAACTGTATGGCCTAATGCATCAGGCTTCTCTCTAGCTAGCTCTTTCATCTTAAATTAACCCATTTCTATAAATCTATACTTGGCCATGTGGTCCGTGGCTTACTGGTATCTTTACATCTTGCATCTCATGGTGGCTGCCAGCATCTCCTCTGCTTTGTCTTTCTCCTTCCTCCTCTCTAGTTAGAATGTCCCGCCTAACCCTATTCTGCCTCACCATTGGCCAAACAGCTTTATTTATGAGCCAATCAGAGCAACACATATTCACAGCATACAGAACGACATCACCCATCACTCTCACACCATTTGACCAGTCTTCCACTTTCCTCCAGCCAACAACTGTTCACATCATGAAGAACTGGTGTCCTCAGAGTTCATTGGGAGATTCCAAGAAGTGGTTCTCAACAAGGGTTGCTTTCGTTCCTAAAGGGTGTTTGGCAAACTTCAACATTTTTGGTTGCTGTGAAAGCTGCTCCTGCCACCAGTGACAGGGTCTGCTGAATACATCCAAGGCCCTATAAACTGGAACACTCAAGACAGGGTTTTTGTGACAAAATCGTTTCTGGACTTTGTTGAAGGAGACACAACTATGGGATATATCCTTAATGTCACTGTAACAAATCATTGGCTCTCCTTCAAGCTCAGAGGCTGAGTAGTTTTCAGGTTCCCACCACATAGCAGGGATATAACCCCCCCCCCCCCAGCAGCTAGGACCAGGGCTGGTGGGGAGCAGGCAGGGGGGGGGTGTCTTACCTTGTGTTTGCACTCCCTTCTGGGGACCAAGATATTTAGCACCATATCAAGAGAGGCCAGCTTTCCCAGCCAGAAGATTGAGCTCCATTTATTTCTTTGATCTTGTCCCAAGCTTCTTTTCTTTTTCTTGGACTAACAAGGCTTAACTGCTCATTTTGGAGCTGATGTTGACTGGGTAGAAACTAAATGTGCTTGCTGTTGAGTGCAGGCTGCTTCCTGGGATGCAGATTCCTCAGGTCTGTGATTTATCTGCATTGTGAAGCTGAGCAGTGAGGCTTGTTAGTCAGCAGAACCCACACTTTCAGCCTCCCCTGCTCCCTCCACTTCAGGGGGAACAGCAGGGCCTGTTAAATTCCCTAAGTTAGTGACCATGAATGTCACTGGGGCCATGGTTCTCACTGAGGTGCTACCCATGAAACCAATGCAACTTTCTGTACAAGGTGCATGCTGATGGAGCATGTGTACACAGAGCTGCAGAGCCTACAGAGTATGAATCTGCAGTGTGTGTGAACTTGGGATTTAGCGTGACTGATTTAAAGAGGCCCTCTTTAGTGAGGTGTGTTTGGTGGTGTGTTAGCACTCACATTGGAGTGTGTGAGGAAAGGAGCCATCTCTGTCGCTGATTTAAAAATCACTGTTGTTCTTCGGGGAATCATAATTAGTAATGAATTAGTACCTCTTGTGTTTTAGCTCATTTATTCATTCATTTAGCATATGTTTATACAGTTCCTGTCTATCAAGTTCTATTCTAATGAATGGGGAGGCAAAAAAAAAAATGGGATAAAAATCTTCCTTTATCGCATCGGTATAGGAGTTAAGATACTAACTAAATAAATGAAAGGAGGAAGTTGAATTGAAGAGAGGCTGGAGGCATGCTTCAGGCTCAGGGGCAAATCAGGACCTGCAAAGGTGAGCATTTATGACCAGAGCTGTCTTCCAGTGACACTAGCTTTCCTGTTCTCCAGTCTTCTGTGAATATAGAACAGTAGAGGATCACATAGACTCTGCCTTGGTGTCCAGCGCTCCATCCTGACCTTAAGATTAGTTTGAGAAGCATTTTAAGAAACGATTTTGAACCTTCTGCTGTCTCCAAGCATTACTGCCTGGCTGTCCAACAGTGCACTACAGAACACCCACCTGCCCATCCTGCTTCACTGAGGGCATTGGCTGGTTCTGCTGGACTCATTATTAGGTCTCAAATGTTCATCAACACACAAGCTATCCGAGTGGCTCAGCCCCTAATGGTTCCTAACAGTGGTGACTGTATGAGTCACTTGTTTATTCCAGGCCAGTAACAAGGACATAGCTTCCCACACTGCGTTTTAGCACAGAGTTGACAACATTACTTTAGACATTATTACTGAAGAGAGTGGCTGCATCGGGGCAGGAGAGGAGAACCATGGTTCATTGCCAGGTGGTTCCCTTACTGCCGATCTCTCTTACCTCAGTGCCCTAACTGATGAGGCTCACTAAAACTGGGGTCTCTGTTGAGGGTGGAAGTAGTTTTTTTTTTTGGAATGATGAACGTGTCTGCAGCAGGTGGTGGTAACTCACCCTTACTTATCTTTGGTCTTTGGTTTGCTGTGAATCTATAATGAGTCCTGGTGATCAATAAAATACTTTGCTTCCTTCTTTCCAGTCAGGAGAAAACCTCAGGAGCCTGGGATGAGGACTAACTGGTGCATGAGTTTGCAGTGATGAGAACTTTGAACTTGGCTGTGAGTTCAGCCTCAGGCATGCAGTGCTCTTAGTAGATCTGGACAGCAGGTGGCAATTCTTTTTCTTGAAACAATTTATGTCTGCACAAGGCTGTGATAGTCAGTCGATCCTGAAGAGGGATGATTAAGTCCACAGTAGTTGGATTCAAAAGAAGAAATCACCTTTCCACAATGGGCATATTTTCACTTTCCTTTAAAACATGCCCACCACCCTAGCTCTGAATTCCCTGAGCACAAGGAAAGTGATGGCATGGAGATGACAGTCATTAGCAGGCAATCAGAACCAGCCCTGAGCATGCAGCGCTCTGCCTATGAAAACGGGACATGCAATCAGAGAATTATATGGGTCCATTTTCTGGTTTCAGTACAGCCTCTCTACATCTGAAACTGAGCAGCCCTTGGGTGCAGCCAGGTCATCTCCTCCCAGCTCTGTGTCAGGGGAGATTTATTATTCTTATAGCCTTTGCTCATGGAGGTCCTTCCAGATTGGCCTGGCTAGGGACAACTTTATTTTATTTCATTTTGTTGAGACTCATGGCTCAGCATGGACATTTGTTCTTCCTCCCAGGATAGGTCTCTGAATCTAGGTAATGAAGGTGGAGAAACTGATTTAGGAAATGGCTCAGTTGAAAGAACTGAAACAGACACCAAAGATCATTTGTTGTCTTATCACAAGAACAGAAGGTTGTAATATCTGTAATTTGAGAAATCAGTTATACCTTAGCAATAAAATGGAATAGTATGCAGCTGTTAAAAGGAAAAAGAAAATGAAATTCTAATGATAAAGCACGATTGCCATAGTCTAATGTAAATAAGGAAAAAATAAAACACAGTATAGTTTGTAGCATGCTTACATTTGTTTTAAAGTAAGGTTGACGTATAATATGTGTCTTGTATCTGCAGGAGCACACAAGAAATGTGTTGGATTTGTTTCTGAGAAAAGTCTCGACTGATGGGCAGTGAGGCAGGGTGTCTTTTTTGTGAATTTTTTTTTGTGTTTCTAGATTTGTCTCTCTCTCTCTCTCTCTCTCTCTCTCTCTCTCTCTCTCTCTCTCT
>CABHPP010131123.1:18583-47686 GCA_902168425.1 Peromyscus attwateri
TCCCTGTCTCCTTCTCTCCCCTCTCCCTATAGGAAATGTCAACACTGAAATTTTGCTGAGAAAAACAAACAAAGGAAACAATTGAATGGAATCATTGCTGCTTAGCTGGCTCCTAGCCCCTGCCCCCAGGAAGCATGTTACATCCACTTGGAGGAAGCTTCCTTTCCTTTGAAAGTGAGAGCTGTCTGCACCCTGCCTGTCCACTTCAGCTTTTGTCCCACTCCACATAAAGGTTATTTGACTGTGTGATTCTTGGGACACTTGGTCCTGCCTGGCTTTCTTTTGATAGCTGGGATGTTGGCTGTCCCAGGGTTTAACTCTGGTGGATAATTTGGGAACTTCTTCATCTTGTCTCTTCTTAATGGAATGGGGGTATCAGAGGGGTTCTATGTCAGTGCCTTTATAATTGTCCTAAGTAGCTCACCATGCGGGGGTTTCTTCTCAAGAATGGGAGACCAGCAGCTGTTTAAGTTTCCATATAACACTGCTTTCCTTCCTATTCCAAGCCCCGGGGGTACAGCCTATAGCTTCCAAGCCACTATGGTACTAAATAACTCAATGCAGCAGGCAGCGGTCCTATAAATTACTGACAGCAGTCCTAAGAAGACAGTGCCAGCCACATAAATACACGAATTTAGCCAGCCTCCCATTAGCTTGAGGCGGACAGAAAAAAAGGAAGTGTCAACAAACCATTTCTTAGTTGGAGTTTTCAGGGGTGGGGGTGTTAAAAAAGGAGAAGGGGTAGGGTGAAGCTCCATTGGAAAGATGGTGATAGAAAAGAAAAAAAGAGGAGGACATCCAGGTGATAGAAGAGGGAAAAATTCTGAAAATTTGTGAGTTGGAGTTCCCTTGTGAACACGACCATTGGAGGGTCCTGTCTGAGCGTTCTCATCAAGTGGCTCAGATATCTCCATCCTCCTGAGGTCTTCCCTGGTGGTGCCCAGGTAAAAATCAACCTTACGGTAAGATGTATTCTGCTGCATGGCTTCTCTCTCTCTCTCTCTCTCTCTCTCTCTCTCTCTCTCTCTCTCTCGGTGCTTTTTACCCTAATGATTACTTGAGTCCACCCTTACTCGCCCCCTGCATATTTATGAGCTCCTGAAAGGCAGGGTTTATGCCTTGTGACTGACAGCTCTGTTTAGTTTATTCTAAGCTTGGTGCTACTGGGTTAGGCCAAGAGGAGCAAGGCATGGTTGTGGTACTGATGGCATTTTCCCTCAGCAGAATCAAGTATGGTCTTTTGTGCAGAGAATGAGAAATCTTTATTGAATGAACCCAGCTCTCTCTTCCCGTTTTAAGGATAAGGAGACTGAGGTCCAGTGGCTACTTGACCTACATAAGATGACACTCCTGTTTGCACAAGGACTAGAATGCAAACCATTCCTTGCTCTATTTTACAGTATACAAAATAACACTGTTCTTTGGGCCATTGTCTGAACTGACAGATAAGTAGAGCTGGAAGAACTCAGAGATGTCCTAGTCTACAGTTAAGGATACAACTTCCAGGGTACATGGTGAGCTTAAAATAAAACAAGGCCACTGGAAGAGCAACGTCTGAGGAAGCCTAGAAAAGGACTTCACAAGCAGAGGCGGCAGCTCAGGGTAGAGTGGTAGGGCTGGGCCTGGGCACAGATGACAGGTGAAGCCACTGTCATGGACGGCTTCTTTTTTAACTGATCACCTTGCCGATACCAATATGGACTCAGATTCTTGTAACCAAATCCATATCTGTACAGATGGTCACCTTGCAGATACCAATACGAACTTAGACTCCTGTAGCCAAATATATATCTGTACAGATTTAGCTTCAGTCAGCCCCTTGTTCAGAATTTGTTTTCCTGGTTGCTATGGGAAGGGGTCAGGGCCAGAAGGCAACTTAAGAAGCCATCCTACTTGCCTTCATACAAGAAAGTCGTCACCTCTACTTACTAATGGCTTTCAAAGAGGCCCCATGAGTGTGAAGGGTCTAAAGCCACAAAGGAAAGTTTCACACACTGGTGACTAGTGGACTGGTCATTTTTTGAAGATTCTTCTTAAGACTTTGGAAGAATTAAGCCCATGTCAGATGAATCCCAGGTTCCTCAGGGGCTGGTGAGGGTTGTCAATGGCAGCCCTGTGTCTGAGCCTTTCTATACTTCCTCAGGGTGGAGCTGACACAGAAGACGGAAGGAAGAGAGGGTGCTATGCTGTTCTGAGACATCCATAAACACTCAGAGTCCTGAAACACCAGGTTCCCCTTGACCAGGGGAACAGCCTATCTTCATTCATCCTGACACATAAGTGACTCTGTAGTTCTCTTAGGGACTGAGATATTCTAATTTGGGACTCATTAGACATCCATGAGTTAGAACAGCTACTGAATATTTCCCCACCATCCTCCAAGACCAACTCAGGGATTCAAGTATTTTGCTAATATCAAACTTACTGTATTTCTGCTGAGGAATCAAATCAGAGGAGAAAGTAGAGGATTAGATTGCATATCAGGATGGAGAGTCAGACCCATGGTGGCCTTCCTTGCAAGAGAAAGTCCTATGAAGTTGGAGGGTGGGTCTGGTTTGGATTCAGAACTCACAGTTCCAGAAAGGCAGAGTTACCTGCAAAGCCCCTCACACACCATACATCTCTCCCACTGGAGGCTTCTGGGCCATAAGTCAAGCCAGGGAGAAGAAGGTAGGACTCCCACCCAAGCCCCATTCACTGCTGCCGGCAAATGGTATAAGACTTTTGGAGTCTGGTCCTCCTGTGACAGGTAAGTTAGTTCCTCCTTTAGAGTGTATCCCATTCTGTCCTGCTTCACTAGTTAAGCATGTTAATGATTTTAAAAAGCAATTTGGTCCTTGAAGGCAACGAGCATTTTATTCCCCTTGCTCATAGTACCTGTACTGTTCCTGTTTGTTAGAGGAAACACAGTGGCCATTTATCCTGATGGACCTTGGAAGAATTCCTGCTTTGGAAAGTGAAATTTTAAGTATTCTGGCTATGAAATTCCTCCTTATAATTATTATTTTCTTGAAAAGCAATCTCCTCCATGAGGCATCTTGTGACTTTGATTTACATAGTCCCATGTTCTCTGAATTTCTACATTTCCTTAGGTTATACAGGCTTCCTTGTATTTATCACCTTCTTCTACCTACCCCAAGTGGTTATGCGAGCTCCTTGGATCCTTCATCATGGCTGCATAACTTCAGAACTGGGTAACTTCTGAGTCACTGACACCCCCAGTTTAACCCTTGTATCGGCTTCATGCTTGGTCAAAAGAGGAGATTCTTGGAACATAAATCAGACAAAGTAAAAAAAAAAATTCCCCCTAATTTTAGTCATCACATCAAACTAGAGACAGACATTACTACTATCTTAAATTTGAAGAAAAAGACATAGTTACTACTTTAGAAATGAGTTACTTTGAATGTCAGATGGTATAACCCCTTCTCCCATGAGTGAATCTTTTTAAATGTAGAATGACTGAATGGGAAGTTGAACTCTGTGTACACTAAATGCAGACTCTAAAATTAGGGTGATTAAAATAATGAGACTGCACTCCAGTTTTTGCCCAAAGTCACACAGCTAGTCATCTGTGAACCTAACATTCAGTCCCAGATCTGCTTGATTCAAATGTGCTCAAGTCTTCTTGTTTGAAACGGGATAGTAGTGAAAGGTTGGATAATGGAATCTGGACTCTGCAGCACCGGTGAACATTGTAAGCTTGCTGGGGGAACAGCTGTGAGACTGGACACTATGCATTTTTACAAAGCGCTTTTGTTTGGAAGTTGGGGGTGGCAGCTAGAGTGTGTGAAGAGAAAGAGGTGCCAACTCAAGCTCACTGTATTATTGTAGCCCAGAGAGCAGATGGTGGGAAAATGGACAGAAGTGAGAATATAGAAGATGGGCTATAGAGATCCTAACTACAGATATAAAATTACTATAAATTAACAACATTTTTTTTTGTTTTTTTGAGACAGGGTGTCTCTGTATAACAGCTTTGGCTGTCCTGGAACTGTCTGTAAATCAGGCTGGCCTCGAACTCACAGAGATCCACCTGCCTTTGCCTCCTGAGTGCTGGGATTAAAGGCATGTGGCACCACTGCCCAGCCATCAATGATTTCTTGAATTTGGAGAAAAAGGAGATTTGTTTTTAAATAGATGGTGAGGAGGGGCAATGACATCAGGAACCCAGACAGGTAGAGGAGTAGGGGTTCTTACTCAGAAGGGGGAAGGGAGGAGGCTTAGGATGGCTTTAATATGTCATTGAAGTGGAGCAGTTGAGTTCATAAGACTGAAGATGTGAAGGGAAGTCTAGATGGAGGTAGAAGTTTTGGAGCTGACATTTAGGTAGTGAAGTTGATTGAGTGTACTGAATTTTCCAAGAAGAGACTGGACAGACGGGAGGGTGAATGCATAACTTTGGGAATGACCAAACTTTTGGGAACAGAGCGATCCAGTTAGTGGAAGGAAGCCAGAGAAGATGCCAGCAGTTGTGAATGGTGCAGGTTCAGACTTTTCTTCTGCCACTGTGTCGAGGGCAGAGTAGAAATGTATGGATTTTGTTGTCTTTGGAAGCTGCTTCTGATGTACTCCGAGATTATCCTAATAGCATCACTCACCCCTGAATTTCAATAGCCGCCATGATTCCAAATACCTTGTATGGTGGTCAGGTTTTTATGCCCATATTTTTGCCAGACTCTTAGACCTGGGAAATGGGGCATGTGTGTTGAGCTACAGCTCTCTGAATTAAAGCATGAGACATTGTGTGCAGTGAGCCTCTTTTCCTTCAAGGGACATTTTCTATTACAGAGTTAAAGATTCAAAGAACCCAGTGGCTGCTGTGCATGGGAACCATAACAAACTATGTGTTGAGGCTCAAATCAGGTATCTGGAGATGGGAAGCTAAAGCAGAGAGAAATTTGAAAGATTTTGGCTCAGATTTCGGGGTTAACTAGAAGTGCTGAAGAGTGAGGGGAACAATAGTTTTCCTTCTGGTGAGGGTTTGTACTTAGGTACATGGCAGCATTTTGTTCCAGTATTACCTGAATCTGGGAATCACTGGCTTCAAGGGTAAGACCCTGGTCTTGTGGAGATTACACAGATTCTGGGGACTCCTTAACAGTATACCAGAAGAACCTTAATATGTTAAACATTCACATTTAATAACAGAACAACCCTCAGAAGCTTGAGTAAAGATAGGAGTGTGAAGAGTGAATGGAAACTCTCAACTCTTTAGCATAGTTCACTGCATGTGCCTATATAACTGCTTGCAGGTTTTTCAGCAGGATTAAGAGATGTCTGGTGATAAAGAGATTGAGGATGGGCACACCAGCCTCGAGCTCTGTGTGCAAACTTACTGTGTCTGAGGATACCACATACTGAGGGTTGTAGAGGCCAGCCAACTGACTTTCTCCACCCAATGAGACTCTAGATGGACTCATCAGGGGATATGAAGAGCTTTATGTGGTGTCAAGTCTTAACGCCATGATCCAGGTTTTGTGGAGTGTTTTCCTGAGTGTTAGATTCCATTTCCCCTCTTTTTAACAAATATTTTGAAATGTTCACTTTACAATACTGAAATGACATTCAGAGATAATGTAACCTGCCTACACACATAATTAAATCAATATAATGCCCTAACTGTAATATAGAACAGAAATAAAAAGAGTGTAATTTATAACAAAATAGTATGCATTTCAGTAATGGGAAGGTATGACTACTGTTGAAGATATAATGAAGTCATCAGATGCTTGTTTCTTATACATAGAAATTACCGTGAATAAGACAGCTGTAAGGGCAGACTATCAGGTGTGCTGTATTGGCAATTCCAGTGCTATAAACAACATTGCCATTTATTATGTGACTCCTTAAAATGGTGAATAACTTTTTGTAAAGTTCTTTATAAAACGAAAGGAAACCTTTCCCCAGTCTTCTGTCTTTAAAACATCCAGCCTTTTTATACCATATAAAAATACTCTTTGCTCTGTCAAATGAATGCAGGTTCTAGGTATGGTTCATGACAAATGGTGTTTTTGTCTCCTCCATGTCTGATGGGATATTTTCAAGCTTGGCAAAATTTCACAATATCTGTGGTAGTTTGAATGTAATTGGCCTCCATAATCTGATAAGAAGTGGCACTATTAGGAGATGTAGCTTTGTTGGAGTAGGTGTGGCCTTGTTAGAGGAAGTATACCACTATGGAGGTGGGCTTTGAGGTCTTTTGCTTAAGCTTCACTCCATTGACTTCCTATTGCCTGCAAGATGTAGGACTCTCAACCACTATCTGCCTATGTGCTGCCATGCTCCTGGTCATGATAACAGACCGAAGCTCTGAAACTGTAAGTGATCCATCCCAATGAAATATTTTCTTTATAAGAGATTCATGGTCATGGTGTCTTTTCACAGCAATAGAACTCTAAGACAGTATAATACACAACAGAACTGCCCATATTTTTGTCTTAGTCCACTCTATCCAGTGTTGATGCATCCCACTGGATAAACAAAGTGTCCCTTATGGGCAGACCCACTAATTAAGAGTTGATGGTGGCTGGGATAGATCAGAAGGCAAAGAGATCCAGCTACTGTCTGTGTACAGTTCTTGGTACCCAATGGGCTGCTGTCCCTGGTGCTGACTAGACTTCTGCTTGGCCTAATGTGATTTCTAGTGACTTAATTGATTCCAAGTCCCACTGGCCAGCATGAATCAACTTTATTCCCTGCTCTGATCTGTGATTCTATAGTTACCGGTTTTAGTTTTATCTAAACCTTGAGTTATATGACCTATGTCTACACCACTATGCAAGGCCACTTTGTCTTACTTTGGACTAAGAATCTTCCTGCATAGTCTTTCACTCTAGTGGCATCTACCTGTTTGGATCAAATGTCTGAGAGGCTTACTACTCCTAAATGGCTTCATAGAAGCCATCCAATCAAGGATGTCACAGACTGTATGTATATGTTTTAGTTTGGTAGAACTTAGTTTTTCTCTCATTTGGATTTAGTCGTCTGTGAATTCTTATCTATTTCTGTGAAATGCCTGTCAATGATGCATATGTGCTGGGGGTAGACACAGATCTAAGTGATATTTTCAAAGTGTAAGAATTTCAGGAGTTTATCTAGCACATAAATGTGGTAATAAAATAACATTGGCTCATTTGGTGATTGAATTAATTCATGCTTTTTCAGTTTGTTTTTAATCCTTCTAGGACACGAAGGAGAAAAAAAAGTCTGGGGCCAGTATGTTTTTAACACCTTTACATACTTGATAATATTCTATTTTCAGAAAGAAAGAACAGGTTTCAGGCTCAGAGCCCATGGCAGGGAGCTATATCAACTACACTTCAATAACCGTATTTTCTTTGCTTTGCATTTATTTTTTATGGTTACTCTGCATTTGGGTTAGGTGATGCCAATTTTTCATTTTGGTAGAAATACTTAGTTCCCTGTGCCTGATCAAGTAATTTGAATTTAAAAAGGAAGAGCCACTAATATGGCTCGTGAGGAAGGTGGTACAAGAGGTATTGACTTTGAGTGACACTGATGTTTTCTGTCTTTCAAGGGGCAGGTACATGCATGTAAAACAATTTCTGGGGCAGAGGCAGGCCACACTGTCAGGGCATTGGCTGGTTGTCAGTTCATTAAATTATTGGTTTCTTGCACAAGGCACTCCAGAGTATTTACAATTTCTGTTGCCTCTTTGTCCCTGGATAGGAAGGCAGCATGTTAATGCCTCATATAATCGGTGATGGATGGCCTTAGCCTGTCAGTCTCTGACACTTTGAGTGTTCAGTAATTTCATTATCTACCCATTTCTCTACTCTTTGCAGTCTAGCACTTATGACAAGATGGTATTCGGTGACAGGGAATGAGCCATATTCCCAAGAAACGTTCTGTGTTTAGCAGGGGTGAAATTCTTTGTGAGAAGCACCCTCCAGTATAGGACAAAGCAAGAAGCTGTGCTAAGAATATTTGCTGTTACAAAAATAGAAAGAAATGAATAAAGACCCTAGGTAAGAGGTATGTTTAGTGAATAAGTCAAAATAGAATTAGAAGTTTTCCTCTCACTTTCTTTTTGTTTTTGCTTTTACAGTAGACATTACACTCGGATGCTCACCAAATAAGCAAGATCAAGTTGGCCACATTTGTCATTGGTTGGATGGGTCCCAGCTGTTTGCTAACCCAGTTGGCCAGGAAAGAGTTCAAACAACCTTGAGCCTGAATCAAGGTTGAATTCTTTTTTAAATGAGAGCTAGTCAATGCATATCCTTGATATTTACAATATTGCTTGTATTCGTTTGACTGACATTTATTTACCCCAGTCTTGCAAAGTAGCTTCAGAGAGGAGTGGCTGTGTCAGTGTGTCAGTGGCCTAAAGTCACACAGCTGTCCAGTGGGACTGGATTTGAATTCTCCCCTCTGAATGATGTCTCCATATCTACAGCCATGGTTTTTTGACATAACTGCATTTTTCCTAGGAAAGTGTTTCTAGCTCCTATTGAAATGTTCTTCCTTTTAATTGTAAGAACAAATTGGGGCAATTGAAAGAAAACAATGGCGTGTCTGATGGCTAATATTGATTTTCAACTCGAAAGCATCTAGAGTGCTCTAGGAAACAAACCTCTGAGCATGTCTACATTAAGTTAATGTAGGTGAGAAGGCTTTCTGTAAATGTAGGCGGTGCCGTGACGTGGGCTAAGGTCATCCAACTGAACAACAACAACAACAACAGCAACATCAGAAAGTGAGTGGAACACTAGCATTTGTCCCTCTGCCTCTGGCTGGCGCTGCAATGTCATCAGCTGTCTTAAGTACTGGCCGCCATAACTTCCATGCCATGGTGAGCTGTCCCTTCAATCTGAGCCAAACTGAACCATTCCCTTCCGAAGTCGCTTTGCCCAGTATTTTGTCAGAGTCATGAGAAAAGTAACTAATGCAATATTCTAGGTCCTGGGAATGGAAAGGGGGAAATCAACAGCAGAAAGACATAGACATAGATTCCTAGGTGCCAACCAAGGCATCCAGGATCAGCATGTCTGAGTGCGAGGCTTCACCATATGTTTCTTAAGCCTAGCTTGTGTTTGTAGTTATTAGAGATGTCTAAGAAGTGTGACATATTTTTATAATTCAAGGGTGACGTTGCAAATATTTAATAACGAATAGGATTCTAGGCACCAATGAGCTGTAGCTCTAGCACTAGTCAGCCTCCTGACATACTTGAAGTGTCGTACCTTCCCTTTGCAGGGACAGGATGCTAGAAAAGTTGAGAGATCCAAACAGCAGGTTTTGAGCTTCTTGAGTGGTGGTGAGGGACGCGGTGACTCAGAGCAAAGGTCTGTTTCTAACATATGTCAATACTTTACTTATGTGGCTACACCAATGAATTAAATATCAATCTTGTAATTCTCATAAAAGATCCTGAAAACTGATGGTAAGGTTTTCTATAAAGCCAATAATTCTGGAAGTTTCGATTCATCTGTATGAAAATTACAGGGAAGCTCTTTTTAAAGAAAACACAAACTTGGGATGACGAGAATCCAAACTACTGACCATCAGCTTCCTGTCAAGGATAATGAGTCACAAACTGGCATTTGTTGCTAGTGAGAATCAGAAGTGATATAGACAAGTTGGAAGACAGTTTGGTGGTTTATTATAAAACTAAACACACTCTCACCATACAATGCAGCAGTCACACTTCTTGGTATTTTCCCAAATGAGCTGAAAGCATATGTCCACTCAAAACCCTACACAGGGATGCTCATACCAACTTCTTCATGGTTGATAAAGCTTGGAGAACAAAGATTCCCTCCACAAGGTGAATGAGTGTAGTACCCCCTTATAAAGGGAGCAACATTCAGTGTTAAGAAATGAGCTATCATGCCATGAAAATATAAAAAGAAACCTTAAATACACACTGCTAACTGAGAAGAATAGGCAACATGAAAAGGCCATGCAATATAAACACACACACACACACACACACACACACACACACACACACACACACTTCTGGAAAAGCCAAGACTATCGAGACAGTGGTAAAAGAGAGAGGGGGATACTAAGTGGAACACAGAGGATTTTTAGGTAATGAAACTATTCAGTAGGATACTAGAGTGGTGCTTGCATGCCATATGTTTGCTAAGACTCAAAAAATACATGATTCTAGGAGTGGGCTGTTATGTAATCAGTAGACTTCGGGTGTAATTATGCTTCTACCTAGGAGATTGATGGTAAGGGAGGCCATGAGATATGTGGGGGGGGGAGAGGTTTTATAGACACTGTTTTTAAGAATTAATTTTACTGTGAACCTAAAGCTATTTTTAAGGAAATTGATTGAAATAATAAAAATATAAAACCCCGGCTTCCATGATTTGGCTCTAGTCCTAGGTGGAAAAGAGAGAGAGACAGGAAGCTCCATTTTCAGCCAGCTTTCCAAAGGATTCTTAAGCACACTGGTGGTTAAAACTGGTAGATTAGACCAGCCAGTCACTAGTAGCATGCTGAGCAAATGACTCTTACCTTCCCCAATCCTAGTTCCTTCCATCATGGTCATTAGCTATTCTTCCTTTTACAAAATCAATTTCCAAAGCTGCCCCTTCTATGAAACATTCCATTACTCAGTGAGCTGAAGCGGAGTCCTCCTCAGCAGACTGCAGGAACTAATAGCTATTCTGTTGAAGCTTTTCCATATCTGCACTCCCTTTCTTTTTGTTAGGAGGAAAAGGACGGCAGTGAGAAGCCAACCATGACCTGGTTGAGGTCCTATTTCTTCAATTCTTTGTAACCTTAGGAATTTCTCTGTATCTCTCAGGCTCTAGGATTCCTCACTGGTTGTGTGTGGGGGGTCTATCTCATATGGAAATCTGGAGTGCCACATCAGATCACAGTGGCTTTTAACAGTTTTCGGCTTCCTCTTCTCCTTTAGGGAGAGACTGTGGAAGAGTGGACAGTGCCCACACACCTGAACAGGTCTTTGCTTCCCACCTTGGAAAGTTATTCAACCTTTTCAAACTATAATTTCCTTTGTAAAGTGGGAGTGAGAAAGCTCAGCTCTCAGTGTAATTTAGAAGTTGAAACCGTTACTCCTCTCTGAGGATCGTCTCTGTGCCAGGCACAGGATACTCATTTGGAGCAAACGCTCTTTTCCGTTCACTCACAGCTCTTGTGCTCCGGACTCTGGGCGGTGTGAGGATGAATGGATTGCCTACTTCTGTTTGGTGCCAGTGGCAGCACAGAGAGTAAGATCTGTGTCTGATTAAGGATCATCTTAAGGAACTGTCTTCAGAGATGTGTGTTTGGAACAGGGCCCGCAAGGAAGAGCTAATCACTGAGGGATTACTTTAGTTCTAACTCTGAAATCTTACTTGAGTTGACAGATATGTAAAAGCTTATGATGTCACTGTAATACACAGTAAGAGCAAGCTTCAGATCCCAAGAAGAAAAGGAAAGTTCTACCACTTTTAAGGTCTTAAGTTGAAACACTGATAAGAATAGAACTTACAATGATTTTGACAGATCCTGGCTTCTTTGATGTTAAAATGGGAATTGTGTTCTCTGAGCCCTACTTCCCGTTGCCAGCTCACTCATCAATTGGTCCATTTTTCTCTTTTTTCCTTTATTTTATTTTAAGCCATTTAAAATATTTTGGTGAGTCATTCTTCTAGGTAATTAGATGAAGTGATTAGAACGGCTTTGGCTTTTTATATTCTGAGACATTAAGTTCCTTTTACACGCCTCAACATCCTCATTTTCAGTAATGACCTAGTACTTAACCATGGTTTCACCAAGATTCCGGATGCATAAACAGAAACTGAAGTGGCAGACTGACTTCCAAGTGATGGGAGGCTCTAATATTTAATATCCTACTCTGGGGGTGACAGGTAGGCATCACTTGTTTGGGGAGTATCCAGGAAACATTAGTGCTGGGAACATGTATAGTGGGAAGGACATAGTGGGGATTGGATGACATGTGACCAGCTGTCACAAGCTCCTGTCACTATGACTGGACCACAACCTGGAGCTGTAAGCTGAAATAGACCTTTTCTCCTCTAAAAGTTGCTTTCTGTCAGGGTACGTTACCATAGCAACAGAAATGGAATCAGAACAAGATGGGATGCAGTTCATCATGGTGGGATGGACATGCCCTGGCAGCAGGAGGAAGGGGCCAGCCCATGGCATTGTATCTGTAGTCTGGAAGCAGAGAGAGAATGAGACATGGGGCCTGGGGAGACAATTACAGAAAACCACGACCTGTCCAGATGCAGAGCTGTGGAGCCCAATCCCAGTGGATACATCTACAAGACACTCCTATACCTAAGGCTCAGGGAATGTTGTAGAAGAGGGGCCAGGAAGATTGTAAGAGGCAGAAGATCAGGGAGTTTGCTCTGAGATTGTGTCTCCTAGTAATATCAGAAGGTACTCCCATAAAGTCTCCCCAACACGACTGCCTAAACATGAGCTGAACAAGGATGGCACCCTCAACATGTCAAACAGAACAGAGAAAAGCCCATGAGGCCTCAGGCCTACACAAAGAACTATAGAAAACTGAGGAAATCTGAGAATGCGAGAGCTGACCTTCCCCAGGAAAGAACATACCAACTGGTTGTTGAATGCCAGATGGTCATCTCTGAAAACACACAAACAGGTAGCATTATATGGACTGAACAGCAATATATATGTTTATACATATATGCATGCAGTAACAATTGATTGAATAAAAAGAGCAAACCAAAAAAGAGTCCATGAGTTTGAAGGAGAGTAGGGAGGGGTACATGGGAGGATTTGGAGGGAAGAAAGGGAAGGTGGAAATGTCATTAAATATAATCTCAAAAATAAAAGTAAAACTTAACAAGCAAATAAAATCTTTTCCTAGTGACATACTTTCTTTAGTATGGAACCTCCCGAAGTTTCCTTAACTTCCCCCAAATAGTGCCACCCAGTGGGGACCAAGTCTTCAAACACATGAGCCTATGGAAGGCATTTGTGATTCAAAACACATCAGGAAACCACTAAGAAATTGCACCCATCACTTCCACTCACGTTGTACTGAAGAGAAAGGAAACTGTATCTCCTGGTCACCTCTGTGTGTAATGGCAGCAGGGATGCGCTGCTAGATGGGAGGAGAGGGAAACAGTGGGAAGGCTCCCTCCTAAAAGGGGAAGACAGGTCATGAAGGGGAGCAGGGGGGGGGGGATTTGTCACAGACCCCTGCCTTCCTAAGACAGTGTGCTTCTCCTGTGGGGCCCTCACATTCCTCTCAGAAGCTGAGTGGAGAGGCCATGGGCTGAACAGTGGCACCGGGACCTCTCCTCAACCAGCTCATTTTGATTTTACCTTCTTCTTCCTGTTGGCTTTCCACAGACCTTTTAAAGAAATGTTTCCTTGGCTAAAGTATTTCAGAAAACCATTTCTGTAAGCATTTTCCTTTCCTTTCCTTTCCTTTCCTTTTCTTTTCTTTTCTTTTTTTTTTTTTTTTTTTTTTTTTTTTTTTGAGACAGGGTTTCTCTGTGTAGTTTTGGTGCCTGTCCTGGAACTCACTCTGTAGACCAGGCTGGCCTTGAACTCACAGAGATCTGCCTGGCTCTGCCTCCCAAGTGCTGGATTAAAGGTGTGCACCACCACCGCCCAGCCAGCATTTTTCTAATATTCCCTTCTGTTACCTGTCCATGGCTTTCTTGCTTCAACCTGTCCTCACTCTTCTTTCTGGGCGTCTAGCTGGTTATAGGGAATATATTTCATGTTTCTGTATGAGACTCCAAGCTCCTTTATTCACTCAAGCTCTTACTGCAGGTGAGTGACCCCATTTTTGCTCCTGTGTTCTCAGGAAATGCAGCGTGTTTTTCTTGATCATTTTCTCCTCCAGCCCAGGCTTGAGGTCCTTTGCCTCCTCCAGGTGCAAGGTGTCCCTGGTTTCTTGTGTTGACTGCTAAAAATTGCAGAGATGTGCAGCTTCCCTCCCAGAGCTGTTTCCAGTTGCACAAGGAGTAGCCATGTACTTGCTTACTATCTTATGCTGGGGTTGAAATCAACCCAGGGAGGGAATGGCTTTGGGCTTTCAGCCCCTGATTGGTAGGTGTACATTACCTGTTTGTGCCTAGTTATCTAGTTACATTGCTTATACAATAGTTTCTTTTATTTTTGTAATAATGCCTTGATATTGCCATAGGCTTTACAGTTTCCATAGCACCTTTTCTTCGTACATACTTGGGCATTGCTTCATTGCTGAGCCACATCCTTAGTCCACCACAGCTTTTTCACATGGAGCATCTTATTTGATTCTGACAAGCACCTAGGTTATGAGCATCTTTAAATATGAATTTCAAAGGTGGAGTGTCAGGTGCTCATTAAAGATGGAGTCTGACTCAAGGTCACTCAACCACCAAGCCACAGAATCTGGCTTTGGACTCATTTCTTCTATCCTCCACTTCCCGTGTATGTAAGCTCTTGGTCATATGGATCATGGAGAGGAGGAAGAAGGTTATTGGAAGTTTCTTCTATGTTTTCTGATTTGTGGGGGGGCCTCAATGTGAAGTAAGTGATACCTTCCTTTCTCTGTTGCTTCATCTGATACTTTGATATATGCCCTCACTCCCTAACTTCATGTATTCTTCAAAGTTGGACTGTGGATAGTCAGGGTGGGGGTTTGTGCTATACCAGGATGCGGGGCTCAGCCTGATAAATGACTTATCCACTGTCACCTAGTTAACATTGAACACTCAGCTGAAGCATGTTTTGTCATTTCTGTCTGCTGAGTGGTGTCCTCGAAGAGGGATCTTTACCAGATGTTCTGTGAAAGATGGCACTCCAACTCCATCTTCAGAAGTCAGCAGAACCAGCACAGGTAGGATGAAGTTTGGAGAGTAGAGTCTGTTCAGAAAACTGGAATGGATAAAAATGATATAAATTGGGCAAAGTGATTTGATTTCTCCTGGGAAGACTAGAGATGGATTTGTGTGTGTGTGAGGTACCTGACAACCTGAAGAAAGGATCATCTTTAGATACCCTAAGGGGGGGGTCTCTCTCTCTCTCATTCATTCATTCATTCATTCATTCATTCATTCATTCATTCAAACAGTGGAGTTTAGGTAAGGAGATAAACGGAAGAAGTCAAGCCTAGCTGTAAACTATCTCTGAGGTCCTGTCTAGGACAGATGGAGCATCCAGTAGCCCGTGCCACCTCTAAAAAGCACCAGCACTGTGTAATTCATACATGTGAGCTGTGGTCCCATGCTCCTGCTGCCTGCCTTGAGTAGGGGAAGGTGACCTGTGCACAAAGCACCAATACGGTATTGTAGAGAGGTGGAAACAGCCTGCCCTGAGAACCTAGAGGAGAACGATTTAGCTGAAGGATCGGGGATAGTGTTGTGAAGGAGGGAGCATATTCGTGGCTGGCTGATTTGGAAAGGGAGACCATAAGGCATCCAGGGATCACAAAAGAACCTAAACAAGGGCTCAGATGAAGAAAAAGCTAGGAATAGTCAGGAAATCCTAATTTCCCATGCTGCTTAAAAGGAGGATGCGGAGGACATTGTAAATAGACACCGATGGAGTCTGATTTGTGGGGTTAGAGTTGGAGATGAGGCTAAGCATCACCCTAAGGAGTCAAGGCTCCCTTGGAAGGTCATAGGAAAGAATGAGGCATCTGAGCATGGGTAACAGGGTCTGTGAAAGCTTTCAGCTTGATGCTAGTCACTACCACTTCCTTCTGGAAGGTGGAGTTTGAGATCAGACAGAAGAAAGGGAATAGCATGATTAATAGCCACTTTGCCCACTCACTTCTTCATTCCTGATACTCTGACCTCACACAGAGCTTTCTCTGCCTCTTGTTTCCATGCTCCCTGTCCTTTTATTCTTATTTTTCCCACTTTTCTTCTTTCTTGGGTAAATGTCAGTCTTACTTGCTTTTTAACTCCATCTTTGGGATCCTACTTTGATTCCTATAGATCACTCCAGCCTATGTTATAGGACCCACAGAACAGTGAGGGTGTTGAGAAGGAAGCTGTGAGTATTTTTAGATAAATATATTGTTGGCACTTTTGAACTTTTCTAATGAAAACTTTAGTTTCTACAGGAGGAAACAGGAGCACAGAGAGGTCAAGTATATGTCCCAAGACCACACAGTTTCAAATTACTAGGACTAGGACTCTCAGTCAAAGGACAGTATAGAGCAAGTCCTTTTGAGGGGGTCTTTGTTCTTGGAGAGGTGTTGCTGGTCTGCAAACCACCCAATATTAAATGGAAGATTTATGTGAAGACTGTGCTGTTTACTTTTGGGAGGGCGTTCCTTCATCTCAGCCTTGTCTCCAAGAACTTTATGAACCATTGCATCCAAGAGAGCCAGCAAGCAGAGGCCATCAGGGCAGGGGGGAAATGTTCCTAACCAGGGAAGAGTCTCAGGGGCTTTAAAAGCCGCATGTTACACCTTCAGATATTCTCAGTTTGGTATCTAGGAATTGGCATTTGTTGGCTAGATACCTTCCCTATTTTCTCCTAACTTTTTGAAATGTGAGGCTGCTTCTAACGGCTGAACTTTCTGAAATGAGGGAGATGGCTCAGAAGTTAAGATTCCACTGCAGCTTTCAACACTTGCTGCTCCTGCCTGTGACAGATGGATTTGTAGCCATTATCCCATAGAATATGATGCATGATGGAGTTGTCCTTACACCAGCGAAAAAAGCTCCATAATTTCCCTTCAAATCTGGGCTTGAGCAAGTGCGGGGAGGCTCAGCTCTGCCGTCATGTGAAATGGATTCTTGAAAAGAGAATGGCTCAATTGTCTGACCTTTACAGCATATTTAAATATATCTTACAGCGTTCACAGTAGTAAACAGTATAGCTAAGGTTATGGACTGGGAGAACTGAGTGAAACATTTTCAGCTAAGCTGTGGGCTGTCCTGGCGGGGAGACAGGCACTTGGCTTTGGACTGGGATGGAATCTGGAAGGGGGAGTGATGGCAAATATTTTCCCAGTTAGTGCTTGTTGATTTGGCACCAAGAGAGCCACAGCTTTGGAAGCAGAGAAGTTCTTTTTACTTACTTGGGATATATTCCTGCTTCTGTGAGCGGGTAGAAGACCTAACGGTGGCTCTCTATTTATCCATTCACCAAATGTTTATTTGACATGTACTATATACTGGGCACTGTTGTAGGGGTTGGTGATGTGAAGGTATGGTGTTAAATTGAACATGCTCACAGTAAAATAGAGATGAGTAGGTATAATAAGAAAAGTGTGGTAATGGGATTACATTATATACACATAGAGTACAGACATAACATGAAAGAGACAGTAATTAGTACTATATAGAGTCACAAGGAACAATAAAGAGAATCATAGAGGTAAAAATGATGTATAATTTGAAGGATATGTAGGAAACCAATTGTAATGGATTGGTGGAAAGAATGTTTCACATGGAGGGAATGACCCACTGGGTTGAAACATCTTGTCATGTCCCAAGTAGATGGAAAAGCACTGGGTCCATCATCGTTGGTGTCTGTCTTTATTAAGGAGATCTTGTATTCACTGAGTACCTCCCTCACAGCAAGTCTTCTGATAAGCTACTCTCTCTCATGTGGTGTACCATGGCCCTTTTAGGCACATACCAGCATTATTGCCAAGACTCAGAGAAGTCAAGAAGCATGTCTAAAGATCACACAGTAAAATGACTTAATGGTGATTTGAAGATGCATTGGGGGGTAAAGAGAAACAAATGAACGTGAAAACCAACATGGTGATGACATCAGAGAAACCAGTAAGGTATTTGATAAACAGAAGGTTTAGGAGTAAAACAAAGGAAGATTGAGGATAGTTTCTGGATTTTTCTCTTATGCAATGAGAAGGATGATCATGCCATTCACAGAGCAGTGTGAGTAGCTGGGGACACAGAAATGAATGGCACATTGTTCCCCTTGTTTGAGGTTAGGGAAAACCGTGTAGGCTTTTTAGCAGTGAAGACTGATCACTCTTTGAGCCGGGGACCCTGTTCCTCATCCTTCATTTGACGTTGGTGTCTTCCTGATGTAACAGGAGGAAGCCTCAGCCCCCAGGGCAGGGGCTGCTTCCTGGAGCTATGCCTGGCATGTGTCATCCTCCAGTGGGATGGAGTATTTCTGAACATGCTTCCGACAGCAAGCACGTTCTCCTTTAAGCGGAGCCATATGCCACATCTCCAGCGTGAAAATTTAGCCACCACTGAATCATCTAGAGATGAAATAAAGGTTAGGAGATTTTTTTTAAAGCAGAAATAAAGGGCTTTCAGCTCTATTTTTATAACATTTTTGTCATTATAGAAGTAGGAATATCTAGTAGAAGAAATTTGAAAATCTGCAAATGCAATGAAGGAAATAGAAATGACCTAGCATCCACTGATCAGGATGCCAACGTGCATGTACATTTATTTTGTAAAGTTAGGTTAATACTTAACATTTTTTTTTACTTTGCATTTCAAAATACACAAATGTGCAAAAATATATATTCTAGACACTTGTTAGCATATTGTTTGATAGGGTGTCTTTAGAGTTAACTTCATATTACATAATTATGCATTATATTCAATATCAAGTATACATACGAGAGCCTGATTTTAATGTCTTCATACTGAAGCGCCTCAGTGTCACCAACCATTCTGCTGTTGTGGGGATTTGTGTTATTCCTTCGAGTTTGCTGCTGTAGGCGATGATCTGTGACCTTCCTGGGCCCCTGAAACATCATTATGATCATCTGATTATTTTCTCTGGATGTCACCTTAGAAGTAGAAGCTTTGTGCCAGAGGGTAAAAACATTTCTTAGAGATTTCTGATATTGAGAAATTGCTTTGCAGAAAGGAGCTGTAGCACTCATAACCCTGACTTTTGTATTGTCTTTAACTTAGAAATTTCCAGGTGGCTGGTGTGGGAACAGTTCCCAGCAAGTGTTTGTTTGTTCATTCACTTACTCATTTATTTATTCAGTAAATATTTATGGTGGTAATGGTGGTACCTTGGGAGGAATAAAAGTGTCTAAGGCAAGTGGTTACACAACCTTGTGCATTTGTCAAAACTCGTGAAGCCATACATTAGAAAGAATGAACTTTGCTGTATGTAAATTAAAGAAATAAGACTTAAGACGGGCTCCGACAAACTAAGGAACTTAAAATCCAGGAAAAGAGATAATGTATGCAGGCAGTAGTTACAACACAGGGCAGCCCATTACGATGATATATAGGAAGTGGAAGTATTTATTGGAGTAGATGTGGCTGGAAGTGGAGCCAGTCAGGGTTTGCATATTCAAATTTGTTCATTTCCTGATGATACAAAGATGAAAGGACATACGAGTACCTGCCCTCAAAGAAATGCAGCAGCATCAGTGGGGTCAGAATTACAGACAGAAACTATGCACGTGATAATTATTGCAAATTACACAAGAGGGAGAAGGAAGACTGTCTGGGAGATGGGAGCCCAGCAGGCCTCTGGGAAGAAAGGGCATTTGACATGAGATGTTTCATTTACTCTCCACAGTTGCCTGGCCAGGAAAGGACTTCACACTTATTTTAAGAGGAGGAAATGGAAGCTTAGAGAGATTAAGTGATTTGGCCAAGGTCACACAGCTTGAGAGTGGCAGAGCCTCAAATTAATGACCCCTAGAAGTATGCTGTCTGCCCTAGTCACTGGCTCCCTAAGACTGGGACTAAGGGAAAACTTGGATTGATGGGCTGGAAGTTGCGGGGTGGAGTGTCATCTCCAGGTAGAAGCTTAGGGAAAAAAGCAGGTGGAGGACCAGGCGTTTTACATTTGGGGGAAATGGCATACAAGAGATGAGGTAGAAGCTAACTGTTCAAGCTGTGCATTCTGAACCCAGGAATGTCAACTTAGTAGGGAGGGAAGTGATTGATTTTTTTTTGCGAATAGTGAACTGCCCAAAGGTCTGCATCAGGAGAAATTAATCTGGTAGCAGCACCCTGAAGGAGTTAGATGAGGGGTAGATAGTGACTTCCTTCTCTGTTAGAGTTGTCCTGGGTCCAGTGGTACACACACTGTCCAGGGTAAGGAAGCCCACGTGTCTTAGCCCCATGGTCAATTCTCAACTAGCTTGGCCCATTCCGAGCTATCACAAGGGTTTTCTATCTGCAGGAATTCTTTCAAGAATTCATAAAACAGTTGGAAAAACTCTGACCCAGATTTTGTTGTATTATTTCAGTTAAAACAAAGCAAATCAACAGAACCTCTTCCACTCGAATGTTATTTACTTTTCATTTTCTATTTCTACTCCCAGCTTGCAATTCCAAAAATAAAAAGCTTTGTTTTCTTAAACAATAACAAGGCACAGCGTTGAGACCGTGCTGAGAGTCAGGCAGAGGTCTTGGTGCACAGCCTCGGGAAGGACTTTGACCCAGAGAGCAGCTTGCTGCAAAAGCCTTTGTTTCTGAACCAGACTTGCTTTTAAGAGGGATCAGGCAGGGCTCAGCCTGGACATGGAGGTGGCCGGACGGCACAGGGGTTACTGAGAATCTCAGTTTGAAAGCCAAAGACCTTGAAAGCTCCTCCCAGATGATAGCCAAAGGCAATAGGAGCCTCTTTCATTTCAAAGTCTTGGCTGATGGGTGCACACTCTGGGGGGGATTGGGAATGTGTAGGTGTGAAGAAGTGTTTTTTTGGCACCAGATGTTCAAGTTGCCGCTTTCTGTTCTGCAGCACCAAGGTTTGGCCAAACCTCTAACTCCATAACCTCTCTATCGTATTAACTCTGAGAGACCCTGATCGTATTAGCACCGTTGACTTCCCCCTGGCCTGCAAAGTGCTGTTTGCTTTCCTGTCTCCTCCACTTTGTCCCACATTTGTTGAGCATACTTCAGCCTTTCTGACTACTCTGCCGCCTCAAAGGTGCCCAATTCTTTTCAGCCTCCAGAACCTTCACCATTACTGCTTCCCCCAAACACAAGGCTTCCCCTTCTCTACGTCGTCAGTTGTCTCTCGGGACTCATCATCACTAGCGACATTTTGGATACTCTGGTGGGAAAGATATCCCAGCATCACTTTATTTTTCTCCAGTTCTGGGAATTTCACCACACTGTGGAATAATACTTGTTTCTTTGTTTGGTTTATAACCCTCCTTCTTCATGTTAGATTTTATACTGGAAATGACGACCACAGCTTCTCTCCTAGGCATGTTAAAGTTTGAATCTGAAATGCCCTCCCAGCCTCATTCTTTGCATGCTTGTTTCTTAGCAGGTGACACTATTTGGGGAGGTTCTGTAACTTTTAGGAGGTAGAACTTGGCAGGTTAAAATAGGTTACTAGAAGTAGCCATAAAGGTCATAGCCTGGCTTCTGGTTCCAGCCTCACTTTGTTTCCCATCTGCTGTGATGGGCACGACTGCTGTCACACATTCCTGCCATCGTGTTCTGCCTGAGCCCATGGGGCCAAGCAGTCATGGACTGAACTCTGAAGCCATGAGTGAAAATAAGCAGGGTCTCCCTTCAGTTGTCTACATTAGCTATTTTGGTCCTAGTGACTCACTCAAAAGTAACTGATCAAGTGTGCTAATGTATAGTAGTATATGCTAATGTAGGCGTCTGATTTGTTGGAAGTGGAGAAGGAGATTCAGGAATTATACCTGAGCCATTCAGTTCCTGGTAGTGTACCTTTAGAGCAGGGACTCCCCCTTCGGGTCTGGTCTCCTTCTTTTATGGCCCAGTAAGAAGATTCAGTAAAAATCAATCTGGGACTTGTATGGACTTCCGAAGAGAGGCAACATCCTTTTGGGCCATGAAGCAGACACAGTAACCAGGACAAAAATGTTTCCATGAATTGGCTGGGGAAAAAAAAATCCTTTTTCTCCATCACGTGATCATTCTAAAAGCTTTTGTTGGGGGGAGGGGAGGGAAGAAAAGCCTCGTTGAGAAAGTGTACTTGGGAGAGTCATTAACTTGGTGTCTGAGTAGTTTAGGGAAGCTTTTCAGTTTTCTCCCTATTATAGTCACTCGGCTTCCCGAGGAGAAAGGGCTTCTGTTGAGCATGTCTGGACTCTATGAAAACCTCTCTCCTCTCAATAGCTTGCAAGGAGCTAGTGCCATACCACAGTGGGTAGGATGGGGGTCTGTGCTTCAGGCTCAGAGTGTGTATGAATCCAACTTTGACCTTAGGGACACATTCAGAGGCCTGCTGCCTGCCGCCTACTCCTCTACACCTGCAGTGGGACCTGTCACTGGCCTTCTTTGAATTTTTTCCCCTATCTTTCCACCTTTGCTTTGCTGCTCCAGTATCG
This sequence comes from Peromyscus attwateri, assembly GCA_902168425.1. Classification (NCBI taxonomy): domain Eukaryota; kingdom Metazoa; phylum Chordata; class Mammalia; order Rodentia; family Cricetidae; genus Peromyscus; species Peromyscus attwateri. The sequence continues at coordinate 40,800 of CABHPP010131123.1, forward strand.
CACACTATCCTGAAACGCTGACCATCACTGACCTTTTCAAGATCCAGTCTTCGGCACCGACCCAGCCTCAGTGACCTGAGCTTGAGCCCCACAGGTTAACCCGTCTGGCCTTCGCAGACTGTGGTATCCTGTGACTTTGTAACGCTGTTGCCTTCACAGACCATCATGTCCTGTGACTTGGTGACACTGTTCCTGTTGTCTGAATTCTGCTCCCTTCCAACCCTTGTCAATCTGGGCCTCCGCGTGGCAGGTTCTCTCATCCTCTTTGTCACTTCCTTCTCCAGGAAGCCTGCTTTGATTGCTACCCTCTATTTACTGTGGTTACCTCACGCTCAACTCTGTCATGACACTCATTATCTGGCCAATGGGAACTCTGCTGGGGATGAGTCCGGACTGGGCCTAATTTATCCTTGCACCTGAGGGGTGTACTAGCTCTCTTAATGAACTGGATAGAGAGAGCTGGGTTTGCTTTGTGACGGAACAAAATGAAGTGCAGCCAGTTCTTATTTGTTCTGTGGCTCCTTTGATGAAGGCTCTCAGCACGGTTACATCCTGAATATGGTGCTGAAGACCACAGTCCCCTTCTCTTCCAGATCATCAGATCCCAGTGGAGCCTTAGTGTGAGAGGAAGAGGGACTCATAATCCCTGTTTTCAGGAACTTACTGGAGGAGGGAGATGGCAAACGGAGCTGGCGGAAGAGAAGCATGGCTGTGACAATTGCTGACCAGCTCTGCTCCATGCTGCCCTGTCACTCACTACAGCTATAAACAAACAACAACAATAACAAACCAAGAAAGTCAGCCATAGTGTGTCCTGAAATACAGTATTCTTGACACATTTAGTCTAAATAAGTAAAGACCTCACGTTGCAATGCAGAGCATATTCACCATTGCTCTGATTCCTTTGTTTAGAGTATTTTTCTGTCCTGATTGTGATCTATATTAGCATTGCCATAACTACACATTAATAGACATGCTTCTTTTAGATAGACCTGACTCTAATTCATTACATAAAGCAGAAACAATTTTTCATTGTGCATTTATAGGTCATAATCTCATTATCTAATGCTAGTTTATTAATGGAAGTACCCATGTATATTTATATAGTTATAAGAATGAACATACATTTGCTTTAACTTATAACTTATGTGTGATTGTTCTTTTCTGCTGTGTTCATATAGACCCTACTGACTAGTTTTCAGTTTGGAGTGACACTGTAGAATCTGTCAGAGAATGTGCCATTGATTGCTTGAGTTTTTCCCACTGCTGAATATAGAGGCTGTTTAATTGCTGTTTTATTCCTGAGAGGGGTAGTGCCTATTATAAACATTTCTGTGCAAATAGCATCATTTCTTTTTTCCCTTTGAGTGATTTCCATGGAAATGTAAGAGTATATTAGGCAAAGTAGAATAAGCAGAGTAAAGCATTAAATAGTTCTGTCATTCTGCCAAAGGCTCCTGGGTAGGCCTAGCTGGCATGCTGTGTCCCCAGGAGAATAGGTGGGTGCTCCATGCTTTATGTCTTCATTTTGTAACTGTGGAATCATTTTTTTGGTAATTAAGTGGTATCCTTGCATTTCAGAAATGAGTTAATCTGCTGACAGTGAGAAGCCAGACTGCTTCCCAGTGTTGGCTCTCTCTGATTCCTGTGTCTGTCCACTGCCTGGGATCCTACAGGGAGTGCTGTCTTGCTCTGGTGCCCTAAACCATGGCCCAGGGTCTTGGACTAACTCTTTCACTTTCCAGTTGTCTTTTACCTTACCAGACTTTTGTGAACAACATCCATCTCAGGTGAACCCAAGTAAGAATACTTGAGGCTTAGTAGATGATGAGTCCCACAGGACCAGTCAGGGATGAGATCTACTTTGTTTACCTTCCTTTTTGATAATATCAAACTGATGCCATTTTAATTTAATTTAGTGTTTTATTTAGCATTGATCCTTTGGTTAGCATATAAAAATAATAGGTCTCATTATGATTTTCCCATATATATGTAAATCTTTGTACTTTTCTCATTTATTGCCCCTACCAGCCACCCACATTCCTTCCACCTCCCTTGCTGCTCTCATTCCTCTGCTCAAATGATCCTTCTTCTGCTTTCTGCTTTCATGCATGTGTCTAGTGTGTGTGTGTGTGTGTGTGTGTGTATGTTTAAATAGTTCTGTCATTCTGCCAAAGGCTCCTGGGTAGGCCTAGCTGGCATGCTGTGTCCCCAGGAGAATAGGTGGGTGCTCCATGCTTTATGTCTTCATTTTGTAATGAATGTGCTCATTTAAATCTAGATTCAACCCAGAGAAAACTCCTGTGATGGCTAGTCTTCTTTGTCAGCTTTATCGTCACTGTCAGCTTTGCTGGACTCAGAATCACGTAGGAGATGGCACACGGCACAGTGTGTCTGTGAAGGTGCTGTTGGAGAGGATGAACTTAAGAGAAAGAACCTCCTTGAGTGTGGATGGCGCCATCCCATCTGCTGGGGGCCTGGGAGCAACAGAACAAAAGGAGAAGAGGAGAAAGCTGGTGGCTTGTTGGCATTTCTATCGGTCCAGTTTCGGGTGATGTGAGCTGTTCTACTTGGCTTTCCCTCTCAGATGTGATGAACTGAACCCTCTGACACTGTGAGCTGAAATCAGTCCTTCTTCTCCATTAAGTTGCTCTTGGCATGTGATTTGTCACAGTCACGTGCACAGGCTCTATCATCCCACTGACTTTGGCTCTGCTTTGAGGTTGTTGTAATGGACAACTTGTGGTGCTTTTGCAGTTTTTTGGCTCTTCTAGAAACATAATGGTCTCATTATGGAAAATAAACCAAGCCTTTTAATAGTTTCATAATGCCGTTCCTTAGCATATATGGATCAAATTAGTGGACCATTGTATTGTAACACTGTTTTGTGTTGGAATGTTTGACTTTTAAGTGTTTGCTGTTTGACTGGGTTAAGGGGATGGCTCCACGGATAAAGTGCTTGTCATGCAAGCACCAGGACTGGAATTTAGGTCTCTAGCACCCACGTAAGTCCAGGCAGGCGTGGTTGCCCACCTGTAATACCAGTGCTTAGGTGGCCAAGACAGGGGTCCCCAGGGCAGCTGCCTTGTAAGAGTAGCTGAATTGGTGAGTTGTAAGATCAGCTCAGCAAGAGATTCTGCCATAGTGAATAAAGTGGACAAGATCAAGGAAGATAGTAGATGTCAACCTCTGGCCTCCACATGCACGTTTGTGCACCTCCACATAAATGTGCTGTAGTGGTTTGAGAGAAAATGGCCCCCAAAGGGAGTGGCACTTTTAGGAGGTGTGGCCTTGTTGGAGTAAGTGTGGCCTTGTTGGAGGAAGTGTGTCACTGTGGAGGTGGGCTTTGAAGTCTCATATATGTTCAAGCCATGCCCAATGAGACAGGTCACTTCTGTTGCCTTTGGTTAGAGATATAGAATTCTCCAGCACCATGTCTGCCTGCATACCACCATACTCCTAGCTGCCATGCTCCCCACCATGATGATAATGGACTAAACCTCTGAAACCAAGCCACCACCTCAATGAAATGTTTTCCTTTATAAGAATTGCTGTGGTCATGGTGTCTCTTCCCAGCAGTAGAAACCCTAATTAAGATACACACGCACTGGTGCACATACACACAAACAAATAAAATAAAAAATTCTGCTTGAGTTGCTGATTTGAGTTTCACAGAAAGATCATACAGTGTGTTTTATCTTGGGATAAGGGCAGACTACCTAACCATTTCTGAAAGGCCTTTAACATACTTCTGAAACTCTGTACTGTGCATTTATGTGAAGCAGCATTATGCAATTATAAAGTCATCATCACTGTGGTTCTGAATCAAAATATTGGTTGCTTCTGAAAAATATTGAAAATGCATATGTTCTGTTGCATCAAATATTCACCTGAGATTTAATTCTTATCTAAAAAACAAACACTCACATCCATTAAATCAGTATGAAAATTTGATTTAATCTTTAATAAATGATGAAATTTGATGCACATTAAGGAATTGTTTTTAAGTACATTTCTTTATGTTCTATTATCAGTAAATGTTTGATTTTTATATTCATCTTATATACTTCTTTACCAGGGATAGATTAAAAACTTCTTAGGTCAAAAGGAATCTGTAGTGTAAAACTTTAAAGAAGTCTTATTCTAATCCATTGGAGACTTTAAAACGCCTTATATTGGGGAAAGAACAAAGACTGTGAGGTCCCAGATCTGCTGCTGTGTCATTGGGAAGTTCATTTGCTTCCCTGAGCCTGTGGATCTTGGAGAGGACGGGCACTGACTTGGAACATCATTGGCGATATAAAGCATTCCTGCCTGGGGTGGTACCCGACCTTTCACTCCCACTTTTGCCCCTGGTCTTCTCTCCTATTTTTTAAGAAAGAGAAATGTTCTGAGTATACTGCAAGAGGTCAGCAGGCTGGACAGCAACACAGGCTCACTTGTAGCCTTTCCCTTTTCTTTCAAGAGAAATAGAGACTACTGGAGTCTGTTATAGTGCCAGCTAATAGCTCCCAACTTCCCTCTCTGTACCAGGAGTATTGGTTTACTGTGGTTTTCTTTCTTATTCTCCTTGATGCCCATGAGGTATGTAGGTCCACTTGTTTACTGAGGCAGGAGGGAGGCGCGAGGGAGGCGGGAGGGCTGTTACTTGTCTGATGTCACAGAAATATGTGCTGGTATATCAAAGGCTATTTGACGTCACTAACACTCTCTCTCTCTCTCTCTCTCTCTCTCTCTCTCTCTCTCTCTTTTAAAACAAACAATATGTATTTAGTTTCTGGGAGTGTTCCTTCTTTTTTAATTAGTATGTATGATGAAAACACACTAATCAGTTGTTGCCTTGTTCCTGCATTCACTCAGCCCACAGATCTCACTGAGCCCCACCTTGCAGTAGGGCTGATATGAGCGTTGAGAATGTAGCAGTGTTACAGGGCATTCTCTTGCTCTGTCTTCACAGTGGAGAGCCAGGAGCTTGAGGCCCATCCAGTATCATCTTCCACCATATCAAGGCACTGTCCTATGTCAGCACGGGCCACCTGGTGGTGAAACTTGTGTCTTCCACAGGAGCACAAGGATACCATCAGAGGTAGCTCAGGGTCTGTCCTGCTGCACTATTGTGTCGTGTCATATTGGATAGGACTCTGTTCATGCTGTACTCTCTCTGCATTGCTTGGGATTCTGTTAATTAGAGGCCATGAGAGAAGTTTCCTAATGCTAACAAGACAGTTTAGTGCCTGCTGAACCATGGATGTGTGGTGCATAGAACGCTGGTAGTGAGGCTAGGCTTCTTGCTCTAGATGTGAGTGTTTGGGGGTCATTAGGAGTTGTGGGTACCTCCCACAGCCTCAGCCCTCATCCCATGTTTCTGTCTGTGGTGTTTGTGGGAGACTGTCCGCCATGGCCTCTGGACAATAACTTCTGGAGGGTGTCTGGAAAAGTTCCTGATTAATTTGAGTTGTTGGACTTCTGTAAACAAATTTGACTTCTCTTGATGCCATTTTGGTCTCTGGCTTTCTCTGGATGCCAGTTGCTGGAGGGTAACTCAGGCCTATACAGGGAGCGTGTCCTTGCCACTGTCTGTCTCAGTAGAGTATTGAAGATCTATGTGTGGCACAGGCCCAATCACAGAGAGCACAATTGCCAGAGTTTGAGGCAAGGCTTAGGCTGCAGCCCGGGCACACGGATGCCTTGCCCAGACTTTAAGGCCCTGTTTGTCTAGCTCCCTGTCTTTTGTGGAGTAGCATGTGTCCTGTTTCACCACGTACAAAAGAAGTTGGCTCTTTCCTGAATCTCATCCAGCCTTAGCACCTTCAGCTATCTCAAGCTGTGGCTATGCTGAACCTTGAGGGGCCCACGTTTACAAGTATACTCCATGCAATACCTAGCCAAGGGGGGAGGAGCATCCCTACATTCAGGGGAGAATTGATCTGGCCCATGAATTTCCTTTTCAGGAAGTGAAGTATGGCTCCTAGATAAGGGGCTACCCTCACTCTGTGTCTACGTAGATGCCTAATTTCGGCACTCAAGTCATCTCCTTCCTCCTACTTCTTCTCTTCCTTTCCTTTCTTCCTTCTTCTGAAGGAGGAAGAAACGTAGACAAAAGGAGGTTGAAGAGAGTGGGCATCTTGCCTGTAGAACCGTCTTCCTGAACCTGAATCCCACAGCATTCTTCATGCCAAGCCATGCTGTTCTGTGTTAGGCTCTTTCCACATCCCAGAGCAGTGCTTCTCAACCTGTGAGTCATGAACCCTTTGGGGGTTGCCTAAGACCATCTGCATATCAGATATTTATATTAATATTCATAACAGTAGCAAAATTAGTAGCAGAATTATAAAGTAGCAATGAAAATAGTTTTATAATTGGGGGCCACTATAACAAGAGGAACTGAATTAAGGGGTGTCATTAGGAATGGTGAGAGTCACTGTCCTAGAAGATTGCCTTGAGCTTCCTAGACCACCCTCAGTGCCTCCCCTTCCTCTTTCCTTTGAAATTTTCCATTTCATCGATTTAGCATATTTGTTGTGGTATCTTGAATAAGTCAGCATATTTGGGCATTTAGGTTGCACTGTCTACCTGGGTATATACACAATGTTTATACAATCTCCCCTGTGTGCGCATGGTCAGTTAGGTTGTCTACAGTGTTGATTGGTCACACACACATGTCCTAGATCTTTTTTTCCCCACTATGTCTTTATGTTCCTGTACTGAAGTATAAATATGGCCCATTCTTTCAGACAATGCTTATCTATCAAGTATCGAGCTTCTGATTTAAATGATGTCAATAAGAATCCTTTCCCAGGACCTGGGGATTGAGAGCCAGAGTTAGCACAATATTCTGGTGAACTGGCCCACTGTTACACGTAGGCAGCACCTGAGGAGTTCTCTGT
>CABHPP010131125.1:0-23375 GCA_902168425.1 Peromyscus attwateri
CACATGGTCAAGTCATCCTCTTATGCAGTCCTCCTGGGTAAAGCAAGCTCAGATCTCACTAAGAAACTTCTATGGACCTCCACAAGTAACAGGTAAAATCCTGGGCTAGTTCTGGACAGAAATCAGGGAAGATTCTGTTAATAGGCTTATCTTGGTAAAATAAAATTGCTTTCAAGGCTGGCCTAGGTTTTAAAATTACTTTTTGCTAAGCCAACTCAATATCTAATATGCTCCAGAGTAACACAATCAACACCACTCAACAGAATTCTGCCCAACTCTTGCAATAATTCACCTAAAAATCACAAGAGGACAAGAGAGACCACTCAAGTTATACCCTCGTTTGGCCACATTACTGGCTATATTCAACTCATTGGGGTGATGTAAAACCTTTGAGTAGAAAGGCCCTGAAGCATCATCTCTTCTAACCCGGTCATTTAGCACATTATATAATCCATGCACAGAAAGAACAGTTGATCTGCCAAAGGTCACACAGTTAAGCATTGCCAAACTGAGGCGATGTGCACCCATGACAGTTTTCTTTCTACTCAAAAGTTACATGAAGATTTTCTTGTTTATGTTTTATATTTTATCTAATTAGCAAATACAAGACTTGATTATTTATTTATTATTGGTAAGTCTTTGCACCCTGAAGGCCTCTCCTCAATCCAAATTAAACCCAATCAGACCAAATTGGAAGAGCCCAGGTTTAATGGGTAAAGCATTCCCTGGTGATTCCCTGGCCCCTCAGAGAGGAGACTGGGATGAGAGACCAGAAAAACCACATGTCTGTTTTCTGGGATGCAGCTTATATACCCTGTCTTGAGCCTCTTTGGGGGAGGAGCTGTGTTTGGTGGGTTTTGAAGAGGCAAGTTTAGGGAAAGAGAGGGGGGAGGGGAGTTGAGGTGGAGCTTCCACCAGAACAATTATTTATTCACTGGAACAAAGCAAAGCATCATCATTTCAGGACGATGATTGTGTGCATTATCTTTGTTTCTTTTCGATGAAAGGTGTTGGTAGAAACTTGACAAATCTCTTTACATGTAATTTTTGTGTTTTCTTTTTGTTTTCCACAGGGCATGATGAACTTATCAACCAAAGAATCAAGTGTAGAATTGGTCCTTGAATCAAAGATGAGTTAAGCTAGACCATTTTAGGATGTCTTGAAACAATGAGACTTGGTGTTCCCAAATAGAGCATTTATTAGCTAAGAATCTGAGTCCAAAAGTTTCAGTTTAAAATCCCAAGTCAAGATGCTAAGGGGATGGCTCAGTGGGTAAGAATGCTTGCTGCACAAGAGTGAGGGTTTGAGTTCAAATCCCAGTCTCTACATAAAAAGCCTGGCATAAAGCTGTGTGGATCTATAACCCCAGCACTGCAAAGGACAGAGGCAGGCTTGTTGGAGCTTGGTGACTGTCAATCTATCTCCATGTCCAGTAGAGAATCTCTCAATAGAATAAGGTCAACAGTGACAGGGAAGGACACCGAAAATCCTCCTTTGGTTTCTACACACATGCATTTATACCATGCATATATGCCATACTCACATATAGAGTGCAAAAGAAAAAAAAAGAACAAGAAAGAAAAAAGCAATCTCAGTTAACTATTTCTCAGATTTAGTTCCTTTATTCATATTGGAAAGCTCGATGGCCCCGTCTCAGTCCCTGTCTTATAAGGAGCATATGAGATAATCTTACGGATATTACTGATGTTAGTCTATAATTGCAAAATATCTAGTTATTAGAACCATCCAAGTATGTGAGTTTTAAGTGCCTGTATATGCATATGTAGATATAAGTAAACATACGTAAGTGTATTTATATGTAATTTTGTCTTGGCTTTCATAACCAAGCTTACTTCAGCTGTATCCTTATAAGATAATGCATTCCCATAGTGTGGATCAGACCTGCCCTAATTTTACTTCTTGGGAACTGTAATCTTTCTTCTTCTTCCTGCATGCATCTTCCAAGATAAACACATCTATGGAGTTGGGCTGGCTCACCTCCCCCAGCCTGTGCCTGTTACAGCTTAGTGTCATGACTTACTGTATTCTGTTTTCCTGTTTAAATCCCAGATGATTACTTTACATTTTTGTGTTTATCTTTCCTAAATCTGCCAGAAATTATTGTGGAACACATATATGAATCTTTCTCTTATACAATTCAAATAACAATTCTAGATATAAAACCTGCAAATGATGAATGTGGTAATTTTTCCTGAGCCTTTGATTTATAGTGAGGCAGAGATAATGAACTACAATCCTTCCCATATATTCAACATGTAGCAAAAACTAGATGTTCAAGAATTTGGGAGGTGTCATTTTCATTCAAATGTAATAATAGCCAGAGAGCAGGTGGGAAACTAACAAGCAGAAAAGGGGACATTCTTCACGGTACTGCCTGGACAGCTGTTGTGAAGAAGCAATGTGAGAGAAGATAAGCATGGTGAGTGGATATATCATTCAGTATTAGCATCTTTGGGGACTACACCTTTATTTACGAAGGCCTTTTTATTTCTCATATCACACTGCTTACTCACAATGGCAAACCAATGATGGATTTTCTCATTTCATTACAGTGCCTGTGGTAGTGTGAGCTTGAGTATTTTTCCTGAGCTCCATTGTAAGGGAACTGAAGAAGTTCATTCTACATGTGAAGATCTTTTTCTGAATCATGAACTTCATTCCTCAAGAGAAAATATCAGTAGTTTCATTAATGTTTTTCATGTTTATAGAATATGCTGTTTCACATTATAAGATAAGGCCAGGCATAGTAGAACAACCCCATGATTCAGGAGGGTGAGGGAGGAAACCCACAAGTTCTAGGTCACCTTGGTCTTTATAGTGAATTACATGCCAGCTTGGGTTACAAAGAAAGATCCTGTCTCAAAATGAAAAACAAAAGCCCAGTCAATTAATTGGCTAACTAAATAAAGTGGGTTTTTTTTTATTTTGTTTTTGGGTTGTTTTTTTTTTTGTTTTGTTTTGTTTTTTAGTTTTTAGAGACAGGGTTTCTCTGTGCAGCCATCTTAGCTGTCCTGGAACTGACTCTGTAGGCCAGGCTGGCCTCAGACTCAGAGATCTGCCTGTCTCTGCCTCCCAAGTTCTGGGACTAAAGGCATGCCCCACCACTTCCCAGCAGTAAATAAAGTTATTTTTAATAGGGAGAAAGAACATGCAGTTGTGTCGGTAGGGAGAGGCAAGGATCTAGGAGAAGTTGGGGGATGAAAGAGAATATGATAAAAAAAAATATATTGCACAAAATTTTCAAATAATCAACTAGAAACATTTTAAAACATAAAATAATAATTTTAAAGGACTATGTAAGTCAGAAGTTTTCATAAATGACACTTAATGCTCATACAGACCTTTTAGCGCCTTGAATAACCCCAGAAAGCCCTCTTTATCATAGGAATTGGAGCTCCCTTATTGAAAACTACTATTATAACAGTTTGTAAAATGGCCCATTTGAAAGAATCCTGTCCCAATTATAAAGACCTTAGTACACAGAGATTTATTTTCTCACATAACAGGAAGTCTAGAGGTAGAGCAAGCCTCCAGACTGAGTGACTCAGTTGCAGAGTTTACATCATCCTCAGGTAAGGGCCAACTAACTAGAGTAATTTTAAGTCATAAGAAACAGACCACTACTTCTTCAGTCATCATTTAAGAGAAGGAACCTTTCCTAGAAGCTCTTGATGGATGTCCCACTGGCTTTCATTGAGTGCAGGTCATTCCAAGCTCATAACTCCCTGGGGAATTAGGATTTCCTTCATATCAATCAGTCTCAGCCTTCAGTTATAGGTAAGGTCAAGGGACAAGGCATGAAAAGAGGAGTAGAGGAAAAAGTCCAACTTCAGTAGGGAAGAGCATAGAGCACACACTGATATGGGAAGCATCTCCCCAGAAGCCAAATTTGAGTGTCTCAAAGAAATGCTATAGGACCCAGATGAGACAATGCTTGAATAGAAGTCTTAATGCTGTGTGACCGAACTGCCTGAGCTGCATATAGCACAATCTTAAGAATCAAGAAATGGAAAGCACATAAGTACTTATCAACTGAAGAGTTGGTAAATGAATGGAGTGCTATTCAGCCATAAAAATGATGAAACACTGCATTTGCAACAAAGACAAAACTTCAGAATGAAATAGGAGAGACAGAATTAAACATAATGCACCATCTCACTCCTCCGTAAAATCTGAAACAGTTTATCTCAAGGAAATGAAGAGTAGAATGGTAATATGTGGAGGCTGGAGGAGAGGGGGGAAGGAGGAGAAATGGGCAAAGGTTGATCGACAGGTGTTAAGAACATGGTTATCTAGCAGAAGTGAATACATTCCTTTAAAATGGAAACCAACAGCTGACAGTTTAGGTTGATGGCACAATGTAGTTTATGGGTTTATTAAATGACAGAAAACTGCCACTGATGCAAGGATTGCAGTGACAGGACTCCTGTAACTCATTCATACTGCTCCATCATCAACTTAAAGAATCTGATGGGCAAATGCTGAATGTTGAGTAGTATTCTAGACTGGTGCATCTCAAACAGTTTCCACTTAGGACCACTTTCTACCTGGGAAAGTTTTATGTAATGATTGCTATGTAGGCATACAATCATTTACTGATACACTCTGAGGAACGACAGTAGGAAATGGATAAAGTTTTTCTTTTCTGTAATTAAACCGTTATATTTCTATAAGAACAGAAACCCTTGTAAGTACAATGGATAACACTGCAATTGATAAACAATATTCTTTTCGTTTTAATACGGAATGCTTCACATTTTTTGTGGGTCATTGTTCTTCTTGAGTTAGAGATAAGGGGTTCTATTAATAATTTTTCTCATTTCCATGGCTCAAGGCTTCAGAAAAGCAACTTAAGGAGGAAAGGGGTTCATTTTGGCTAACAGTTTGAAGGTACCTTTTTGCTTGACGGGAAAACTATGGGAGCTGTACTATAAGGCAGCCAGCTGGTGACAGTGTATGAGTTGTCAGCTAGCAGAGGAAGGCAAATGCTCATGTTTTACTTACTTTCTCCTTGATTTTTAGTCTGGACCCAGGCCATGGAATGCCTGTATCCATATTTAGGCTGGGTCTTTACACTTCCATTAATGAAATTTGGACATTCCTTCATGGATATGCACAGTGTTATGTCTTGTAGTTGACTCTAGATGCTGTCAACTTGGCAATCAGCATTAACAATTACAGTTGTACTAGACAGTGTTCATTGACAACATGTGATATGATGATATGTGCAGCATAAAGAGTACATTCAGTGTGTTCAGAGCCATGGCTGTCACAATGCCACTCAGTGCAACACGGGCTATTGTTGCTAGGAACACCTCAGATTCAGTACACAATTGACTTTAAATTACTTTTTGGTCATTGCATGTTCAGAAACCTTTCACTGTTGTGAAAATTTGTGACCCCCCCCCTCACATTCCAATACATGATGACATCATATGGGGTTGCCCCTCACAGTTTGAGAAGCTGAGTTCTGAGAACTTTGTATTTAACAGAAATTAATCATCTCTGACAAGATCAGTGGAGCTGACATCTACCCGTGTACATGGCTGTGTTCACTGAAATGAGAATGGAAGTCTCCAAAAGAATTCTCTGGTATGGACTTGGAGATATAGCTCATCAGTCAAGAGCTGTGGCCATTCTTCCAGAAGACCCATGTTTGATTCACAGTACACACATGGCATCTCACAGGTATATGTAACTCCATTTACAGGTTATCTGATGCTCTCTTTTGGCCTCCACAGATAAGGAATTGAAGAGAGGGGTGACCTAAGGCATATAAAAATGAAATTTGGGTTTAAAAAAGTATTATGGGATCTGAACTCCACTGCTAGGCTATTTCCCTTCGAACTGGCAGACGTCAGTCTTGTCTTCACTTTGTTATTGTCTTAATGATGGAACAAGTTTCTGATTAGGCACAAGAAGTCCTCTTTATTTGTAGCAGTACAAATACGACTATAGGACGTCTTTCTGGTTTCTGTTTATTTGCCATTTTTGATTCTCAAAGCTTCATTCATTAGCTTGGGCGTCAAGGAGTTCCTGTCCACTGGTAAGGAACCATGCCTCTCTTTCTTTCTTGCTCACCATTCTATTCACTTTGAATGTCTACTTAAGTCAACCAAGTTATTATTCACTTGAATTTCACAGCCTTTGGAATTCACTCTACATTCTTCAATGCTGTCAACACTACCTTCCTTAATCTCCACGGTCTTAACTCCTCTCCTGCCAAGTCCTATCCACTTGCCTTCATACTGATCTCTGGCCCTCCAGTCTCCTCTTATCACTGAAATAGATCACCAGGTTGTGTATTTCACATGCAATTCCATTTACTAGCCTCTGAGTAATAGGACACCATTGAGGTTCCTAAGTAAGGGGAAGTTTCAAACCATTAGTGTTGCACAAATGATCCCCCAAACCTAACCTAGCAGACTTTATCAATCTCTTCTCTAGGAACTGCCCCTCACTACTATACCCTATACTATCATCCAACAGATGCCTTCATTTTTCTACACGCAATTTCTAAGTTCTTGGGGGCCTCCTGTCTTTGTTTGCACTACTTACTGTCTGTGATTGGAGTGCCTTCTTCCCCTCAGTTCATTTGACAAATTTTCCCTTAATTACTCAAATGTCTTCACTTCTTTCATGCCTTTTCTGGTATTCTAAAGCAGAAGGCCTCTCTGTTCATGCCCATCAAAGTATGTGTCTAAAGAATGCTTGTTGTTTAAAGAAATCTTTCTACTAAAATTAGCTTCTCAGTATCTTTGCTGTATTATTTTGTCAGAGCTGTGTAATACATATGGTCTTTATTATGCTACAATGAAATATGTAACATAAATAAATATATGTATATAATACATAAATATATGTATGTGTGAATATATATGCATATAAAAATTCCATGCCAAATGCCTTGTCCAATGATAGCACAGAATGAATGATAAACAAATATCTAATGAGAAAAAAATGTTTGGAACACAAAGATCTCTGTATTTTATACCAGGAAGTTCATAGTATATTGTGTAGATAACAGGGTAAGACTTGAAGCATTTAAGAATTTTAAGCAAGGAAAATACTTGGTTTCACTAATTTTTCTAGGAATATTTGTGTGGTCTAAGTGTCTCTTCAGAAGTGGATACTGGGAAATATATCTTTTATTTTTTCCTTTTCAATAATTTGCTATTTATTCATTTAGAGGCAGAGACCCACTGTATAGCTCTGGCTGGCCTCTAAGAATTCTCTATGTAGACCATGCTGGTCTTGAACTTAGAGATCCCTCTGGCTCTTGCTCCCACATGCTGGGATTAAAGGTGTGTGCTACTACAAAAAGCCATTTTTGAAAAGGTAATATTTTTTCTTAAATCTTTGAGAATTTTATACAATGTATTCTATTTATATTCACTCCCAACCTCTCCCTAACTTATCCCAGACCTACCCTCTATATCCTTAGCCCCATCTAACTTTGTGAGGTTTCTTTCTTTGTTTGTTTCTATAACAAGTCAAGTCTACTTTGTGCTGCCCATATAGTCACTAGTATGAGGACATCCAGTGGAGTGTGGTCAACCTACCAGGAGCCACTCCCTTAAAGAAAACTGACTCTCACTCTTGAGAAATCGCTGTCAATAGCTACAGAGGTATGAGCCCCTCCTCCCTGCCATGCAAAAATGTTGACTGGCTTGACCCTGTACAGGCAATCACAGCTTCTATGAGTGCTTGAGTATACCAGTTTTGTCATGTCCAGAAGATACTGTTTTCCTAATGTGCTCCTGACAATCTTTCTGCTCTGCTTCTGGGATGGTTCCTGAGCCTTGGTGGGGGGGATTTAGATGTCTCATCTATGGTCAAACACTCTACAAACACTTTTTTTCTTCAATTTCATCAGTCGTAAGTTTCAATATATTCATATTGCTAATGTATGGATTCGATGATGAATTGATGGTAGAAAACGGATTTACAGTCGCAAGTTAAACATTCCTTGATCACAAAATGGGTCAAAACACAAATATTTAAATCTCATTTATCAGTACTTATTATCATAAGTACATTACATTTGCATTAAACATTATTTTTCCAATAGGAAGTTTATCATAAAAACATATTTAATATTTTCAGCTAATGTCTTTTTTTAATCTGAGACCAACCAAGCTTCAGTGCTCATAGAGAAGTTTTACTAACTAGGAAATATTTTGTGTATTTTCTAGTAAAATCAGATATGGATGATTACTCACAAAGTGGTCTGCTCAAGTAAAAACAACAAAGAAGAGGACCACTAAAAGAAGAAGCATTTGTCTCAGGCCCTCTGTTAAATGGGCCAGCATGAAAGACAACTATTGGGCTTCCTCAATCTCCTCAACTTCTGAACTCCAGTGATTCTAGTAGCTAAGAGTGGAGATGCTGCTGTGCATGCAAGCCACACCTCTGCTGCTCACTAGATAAGTGATAATGGACAAGTGGTTTAAAATCCCTGAATCTCACTTTTCTTATCATAGAATGAGGATAACAAAATTATCTGCTTCATGGAGTTGCTAAGTTAATTAACAAATGGCATGCATCTCTAATACGTGGCTGATATATAATTACAATAAATATCAATCATTTATATGATAGCTAACTTGTCTCTAAGTGTGTTGTTCCATACCTTAAGCCATGTTGATTAATCCATTTTAAATTCAACTGCTAACTTGACTATGGTTCTACATATTACCATCTACACGTTTTGTAGTCTTAACCTGTCCTGGAACCTTCCTATAATGACTGTCCTACATCTCACAGATGAGTCAAGTGCCCAAATTCTAACTCCCTGCTCTGTCCTGTCCTACTTGGAATGTTAACCTTCAATCTGATACCAGTGTGTGATAGATCAATCCACTATGCTCCTTGTAAAAACTTCTACCACACATTTACATTACAGATTCTGGCTGCCAAAAGAAAAGGGGTACATCAGATTGAAAGAAATGTACTTCATGTCGTCTGAACCATACATTCCCATTGAGTCTTTTGAATTACATGTTCAACTTTACTATCCGCCTAGTACTGTCTGATACTATGTCATTCATAGACTTTCTTTCGTGAAAAATACACTACCTGTGACAATGGAGGCTCCCAACTGGCTCCAATGCATATTCTTCCGGATCTCTATTTATCAAATCACTAAATTTCTGTTGAAAACCATTCCCAAAGTCACTGTACTTAAACATATTAGTAGGCAACATTTATTGGGAACTTAGATATTTGTCTGTCTACCAAAGCTGTATTTTTACTGTCTACCAAACATAAATCCTCAAACCATGTTAGGGAGCATTACTAATCATAATTGATGAAGAGTAAAAGGAAAACTAAAAACACAAAGGCAGGAGGAATTCAGAAGATGTAGAGTGAATACCTTTTATTACTAGACCCAAACTTACCTAGAGAAAGATTATAGGAAATCACTTTATAAAAGAATATTAATACAACAATATGGAATACTTTAAATATCAGGTGATGGCCCTGTGCCTTGGTAAAACTATAACCAGGAAACATATACATTATCATGGCTGTATTTTAGGAATGTCTAATAGGGAATATAAATTGAATGGGAAGAATATAGGAAAGAATATATTAAAGCTAAGTACTTTAATAGTTTAGGCAACACTTACAAGGATCTCCTTTAGATGGAAAGGGAACAGAATGACTGTAAGAATGAAGAAGTAAAGATATTGGCAAAAGATGCCTGTTTCTAATATTTTATCAAATGTAGAAGGCTTATTCTCCAAAAACTTTAAGCTTCATTGTAAGACAAGAAAAAACTAAACTAATAGGAAGTTAATATTTGATAAATAAGTAGCTCAAGAATATAGAGTAACAACATGTCAACTAAGGTTGAATTTTTTCTTCTAAATTTTATTTTTTATCATTTTATTTTAGAGAAATATAATTGCATCATTTTCTTTTTCCCTTTCCTTCCTTCACTTGCTCTGTCTCAAATTGATGGCCTCTTTTTCCATTATTGTTTATATATTTATAATTGTATATAATATACATATAATATATAAATATGTTTTGAAATAAATATATAAATACAACCTGTTCAGTCCCAATAACGTTGCTGGAATATACAACATTGGATTTTATGGGGAAGATTTTAATAGGGGAAGTGGAATTATTGTTTTTAATATTGTTTAGTGGGTCTCACCATTTCCCAGGTTGGGCTCAGAATAACCATCCCCTGGCCTCATTTTGAGTAACAGTTATTATAGGATGTGCAACACACCCAGCAATTTTTCAATGTTTGAGACACTGTTTAGTCAATACAACGGTAAGGTAAGTCCAATTGGCAGTTAATGCATAAACACCAGAAATACTGATGTAAAGTTTTCAATATTTAGGGATGCTGTTCTCTACCCTAAGACTGAACACAGAGAACCTGATCAAAAATGTGAATGATATCATGATTAATAAATTTCCATAAATGACTATTCATACTTAATTGACATTAAAAAGACTGTTGTATCTCTGATCTTGTTTCTCCTTTTGTATTACTATTATGGGCAATCATGTCCATGACAGAATTGAGGTACAGATTAGTTATCTATTGTATAGTAAGTACTCCATTACCATGAACATCGTTAGCTATTTTCAACAGTAGGAAATTGAAGGGCTAATGATTGACTATAAAATGATGGATTGGAAAGATGGCTCAGTAGTCAAAATTATTAGCTGATACACCAAAAGGCCTGGGTTGGATTCCCAGCACCAACATGGTGACTCACCAATCATCTGTAATTCTAGTTCTGGGGGATCCATTGCAGTCTTCTGGCCTCTAAGGGATATACATGCATGTTGTACACAGACATTTATACAGGCAGACACAGACATTTATACAGGCAGAACACTTATACATACAAAACAAAAATAAATAAATAAATAAAATTCAAAATGAACATTCTCAGTGATCTGAAGTCACAGTTTCAGGACCACTGGATCGAAAGTATGGAATTCTGACCTTCCACCCAGACTTCAAACATACATTAAGTTGCCTGGCACTGACACTTGATGACTATCTCATCAGTCATTCCAGACTTTGCCTTCTAGTTCACTTACATTCTTTCTGCCAAAGATGTTGCTAAAATGTCAGATACTGTGAATCAGGAAAACGGTTCTCATGATCTCTACCCACCAATAACATGCCTTGTGGTGGGCGGCCTCTGAGCTTTACTTTTCTTCTTCACCTCGACCCCCACTGTCATAAAGAATATTATGCTGTATGACCTAAGAAACCCCATTCCATAAATACCCAAAGTGCTGTCATGACAGCTGTCATTCACAATCTTTCTTTCTCTTCCTCTCTCTCCCCCTCCCAGTATGACATTAACAAGCAATATCAACTTTTCCCTTGAAAATAGTACTCATATTTGCTTCCAACTATGGTTTGAACGTGAAACATTCATCACGGGTTCACGGTCTGAAAGCTTGATTCCCTTGGTGGTGGTGTTATTTGGGGCCATTGGGTGAAGCTTAAGAGACAGGATTTCCTTGAAAGGAGTAGGTCACTTGGGCTGGGCCCTTAGGGTATCTTTTCCAGAAGTCCTTTCCTGTATCCATTTCTCTGTTTCCTGTCAATCACAAGGTGAACAACTTCCCAATCACACCATATTGCTCCCCCCCCCAGTGTCTAGAACCATGTACCATGAACTGAACCTTCTGAAACCCTAAACCAAGCTTAGTGTTTGCTCCTCTAAGTTGTTTCTACCTTGTGTTTCATTACAGCTATGAAAAAGTAGCTAATATACTTAAGTTCCAGCTATTGTCCAGTGTTAGCAAAGAAAATACTCAGTGGTTCACAAAAATCATATTTCAAAAGACTGCCAGCTTGACTCCTTGGCTACAGTCTTTCTCTTCACGTATATTTTATATGCTATATGCACATTTTTACCACACTTTTTTGTATACCTTGTTTGCTCAGAATTCTTCAATGACTGTTCACTGCATGCTTCATTCAATAGGATGCTTCTAACTGGTATGCAAGGCTCTCTAAGATTAAACCCAAATCCCTTCTTCCAACTGCATTTCTCATGGACATCCTACATCTTTAGTGCAGATAAAATCTTCAATCCTAATGTGCTAGTCTCTAAAATGGCATTCTAGCATCACACATTCATTCTTGCTTCTGTTCCTTACATTGTTTTGCCCTCTAAAGCCCTTCTATAGGCATCCATCCTACTAGTCATTCACACATTATAAACTGAGTATGTACTCAGACACAATTGATATATAGAGCATTACGGTAAACAAAAATACCATGTGACCCATAACTGCTTTTGGTGTATGATGCCTAAGCCAAGGCTGGCATTTATCAAGTAATCCCATGAATAACAGTGAAATGATAACTGTGCTGTGTGTGCAGAGTGCCACAAGAGATTTTGTGGTATTTAGCCTAATCAATTAAATATGGAAGTCAAGAATTTCAGCAGATAAATTCATCTTGTGTGTGAGAAATGAGCAATCTAGACCAGGAAACATTTTAAGGAGTCTGCTATGAGCAAGCCCAACACAACAGAAAACAAAGGTGGTCTCTTCACTCAATTTATATGTCGATCTATGTGTCAACAATATTAAGAATAAAAAATCCACACACATGCACAAGGTTTGTTTAGTTTAAGAATTTTGTATTTATAAAGCCATCCAATCTTTATATGCTAAAATCATCGATAAAAGTCTGCTTAGAAATGAATACATTAGAGGCTGAAGATATGCTAACTTACCTGTACAAGGAAAATGACCCTGAATTCCCCTTGTCCAGTCACTACTCCTGAAGTTTACAAAGTCCACTCACCTCTTCTTAACCAGGAGCTCAAGGGTGACTTTTATCCATTCAGGCTTACTACAACATGGGGCAGTGAAATGGCTCAGTGAGTAGAGATGTTGTCCCTTAAGACTGATAACATGACCTGACCGTGGATATCTGCATCTAGTTCCCTCAGTCACTGGATGGGGTTTCTAGCACGACAATTAGGGTGTTTGGCCATCCTATCACCAGGGTAGGTCAGATCGGGCTATTTCTGGGTGGAGCTCCGGGAGTCCAATTGGCGAGAAGGAGGAGGGTTTATGTGAGCAAGAGTTGTTGGGACCAGGGATGGATGGAATACAGGGACAAGTGGCCAAACGAATGGAAACACATGAACTGTGAACCAACGGCTGAGGGGCCCCCAACTGGATCAGGCCCTCTGAATGGGTGAGACAGTTGATTGGCCTGATCTGTTTAGGAGGCATACAGGCAGTTGGACCGGGTCCTGTACTCAGTACATGAATTGGCTGTTTGAAACCTGGGGCTTAGTAGAGACCCTTGGCTCAGCCTGGGAGGAGGGGACTAGACCTACCTGGGCTGAGTCCACCAGGTCGATCTCAATCCTCGGGGGAGTCTTTGCCCTGGAGGAGATGGAAATGGGGGGTGGGCTGGGGGGAGGGGGGCGGGGCGGGAGGAGGGAGAACGGGGGAATCTATGGCGGATATGTAAAGTTGAATTATATTGTAAAATAAAATAAAATAAATTCAAAAAAAATAAAAAAAGACTGATAACATGAGTTTGAACCCCAGAACCCACACGTTGGAAGAAAAGAACTGACATCTGCAAGTTGTCCTCTGACCTCTGCATGCACACCATGGCATACATGTGCTCTCCCCCTCCCATCATTAAATGAATACCGTGATCTTAAAAATACTAGAGCAAAAGAAATTTCGTCTTACAAACTAGGAAAATATCTGTAACATGAAAGAAAAGTGTCATCAGAAAAAGATTTTATAAATTCATAAGGAAAATAATGGAAATCCAATTAGAAAGTGAGTAAAATTCATAAGGAAAATAATGTGAATCTAATGAAGGAGTGAATGAAATTCATAAGGAAAATATATAAAGTATAAAATAAGTACAAAGTAGAAAAGTGGTTAAAATGTACAAATTAATAGTGTTTCTTTTTATAAATAAGTTCTCAAATATACAGTAAAGGGAAAAGTTGTCAAATTATCACCAAAAAATTGTATTGTGAAAGTATAATAGAAATAGCAAGCATATTTAAAGTTTGATTATTAGTAAGGTCTCTGTTGTGTGTATAGACTTAAGTACTTTGCAGGCTGTGGTAGTTTGAATGAAATTGGTCCCCATAAGCTCACGGAGAATGGCACTATTAGGAAGTGCCATCGTTGAAGTAGGTTAGCCTTGTTGGAGGATGTCTGTCACTGTGGGGACAGGCTTTAAGGTCTCTTTTGCTCAAGCTTCCCTCAGTGTGACTTTCAGATCTTTTCCTGTTGCCTTCAAGATGTATGACTTTCAGCTACTTCTCCAGCATCATGTCTGTCTGCACACTACCATGTCCCACATTGATATTAAGGGACTGAACCTCTGAAATGTAAGAAAGCCACCCCAACTAAATGTTTTCCTTTGTAAGAGTTGTCGTGGTCATGGTGTCTCTTCATAGCAATGGAAACTGTAGGTAATACACAGGCATTATTTGGTATTTTCTATATATTAGATCAACTCTGTGAGGTAGGTGCTTTTGTTGGTCTTATATTCGAGAAGAACTTCAAGTGCAAAGTGTTAGAAAAACTTTTCCAAAGTCACTACTACAGTTGTACAAATACCCTTCAAATTGCTTATCTTGTACATATCTTATACATCAAGAAAAATTAGAGTATACAATTTTTTTTTCCTAGTACCACAGCAGTGTAGAAGAATCTGTGGACAGGTATATTTAGAACAGAGAGCATTCAAATTGATTCCTTTTTTTCATTGTCATAAATAAAAACAGCAAAAAAAAAAAAAAAGAATAAAACCCTGAAAATGGCAGCAGGGAAATGATTGAATAATTGTACTTTGATTCTATAAAAACATAACATTCTATCTTCCAAAACAGTATAGATTAGCTCTTGATTGATACAAGAAAATGTTCCAGAATATCACTGAAAATGTTAAGAGAAAAAAAATAACCAAAACTCTTTTTATAGTATATGATTCCAACATTGTTTTTCAAAAATCCCCTATAAATACATGAATGTATCTTTGAAGATAGATAATAACATCGATATACCTATGAGGAGAAATGCATTATCCATAAATAAATGGTAAATCCTCTTTGAAGGAGCTGCCAAAAGTTTAACTACAGAACAAAGGGCAAATCCTGTTTTGAACTGGTAATGGTGCTTCACTTCCTAAGATACTGCTGTTGCCATGGAACATTTTAGGCTCTGCAAATGAAAGGAACCTCAACCCTTTGGTGGTACTCCTAAGTCTCACTAAATGAAATACATCCTTGACCCTTCCTCAGTATTACAAGACCAAGACTTTACTGACTCTGAACTGCCTATTCAGGACACTGCTGTTAGGTTTGGCGATTCCCCTGACTCTCCAGAGCTGGACCCAGTTGACCCTTCTGAACTGGGCAAATCAGACTGAAGTGTATGCTCACTCTTTAAAGCAGTAAAGACTTTGGTATATGGAATTCATTCTGTGCTATGCCCACAAAAGAAAGCTCAGCTGTAGTCATTTCTAATTCTCCATCACCTCTCCCTGCCTCCCCTAAGCTGAGTCCCAGACAGTCCAAATAGCTCCTGTCTCCACCATTCCCTTTCTCTTATTCAGGGTTTGGATTTAATCCCAGTTCTCATTTGGTTGGGGCTTCTGCTCACCCTTGCATGGTCCAGGAAGCACACTGTCTCTGTCCCTCTCTCTCTCCAAACTCCACTGACTCAGAGAGTCTTTGAACAAAGGAAATGTGCTAAAAGCCCAGTGCTGCATTCTTGGCAGCTTGTCCAGTGTCCTCCCCTGCAGTTGCCAGCCACCAAAATCCCCACCTAAGCACTCAGCTTCTGACCATACTTGGTCACATACCCACCTTATGGCAAACACATCATTACTCCTTACCTATAATCTATAAAACCTCCCTACCTTAGCCTGGGCACACAACTTCTCTGGCCTCATTCGCTAAGACCAGTGAACCCACCCAGGAGTTGCTTTGCTCAATAAGCCTGCTGTTTTACTTTTTCAATTCGGCTTGATCTGACTTACTGCATCAGTGTGAAACTTATTATTTTGGGGCCAAAAACCTGTTAGTTCTCAGGTGGATTCTCACTGGAGGTTTGAAAATGAACTGTGTTCACACAGTACCAGCACAAATTGGTCTACCTCAGTCATAGCTCAGGTCTTAAAATCCAAAGCAAGAAAAGTCCAAGATTGCTGGTAAATTTTCACATAGGACAATCGAATAAAGAGATGCTGCAGGATGTAATGAAGCATTGAACAGCAGGAAGGGAGGGACAGTCTGAACTCCAGGCAGCTTTGCAGAAGCATTTTTATTGATTGTTACACAAAAGACCTTTTAGCAAGTCAAGTTCTGCACGCCAGAACCTTTGATCAGATCTAGGAGTTGTCTGAAAGAGCTCATTACCTAACTAATTCTCAGTTGTTATAAGACTTTCTGGTTTGCCAGGAATGGCTTGTGACTGAGGTTATGCAAAGGTTTTGGAGCCCCTAGAGGAAAAGCCCCTCCATTAATCTCAGGTGACAATTACTGATATTTACGAAAAATTACTTCAAAGCCTAGGTGGCCATCACTCTGGAGTAAATGCCAGGTATAATGGCTCCTTTAAATTTCCCACTACCTACACACGATCAAAGGAGCTATGAAAAAAACAAAAGCCCATCATAAAAGCTCTGTTTTCTCATGCCTACCTCTTGGGTAATAGAGGCCATATAATTTGGTTCAGTTACCTTATCTTTATTTTCTCATCTGAAAATTGGACATGATAACAATATTCTCATTAGGAATATTTCATTAAAACATTTTCAGTACATAAATGCCAAGTCCTTTGGTATGATCTACTGTTATCCTCATTATATAATAACGATGATGATGGTGGTTGCCAAGAGATACTAACCCATTGAGAGCTGGACTGGTCAACTGAAGCTTTCCCTGAGTGCCTGATGTATGGAGAAGAAACATGGCTCCTTCTCAAAACTAGAAACATGCTTGGCAGAGCCAGTAACAACCTGGGGCCAAGGCCTTCAGGACTTTCCCTTGAGGACCTGATATTTAGAGAAGAAAAATCAGGAATATGCTTAACAGAGCTGTTAATAGCCCCGGGCCAGGACTACACTTTAGATCTTGAGAACCCTATGTTTCCCACCATTGAGGCTAAGGTTCTCAGTCCAGTGCTGCTGCATGCTTCGTCTGTAATGATTTTGAGATACACTATGTCTCCCTTCTACAACACTGCTTGATTAGCTTTCCACTGACTTCATCCCATTGTGTGATAGTTTCTGTTGACTCTGTCTCATTTCTCCCTGGGAAATAATATACAAGACATTCTTAATAAGCTTTCTTGGCATAAAATTTAGCTTGTGAAAAACTTCCTAATCCCAAACTTTCTTATCTTCTCTATATATTCTATCTTCTTTATCTTCTAATCTCCTATCCTCTCTCTCAGAACCCTGTCACTGAAGAATGGCCCCATTGTTCAGGTCAGTAGCACAAGTACAAGACCAGAAGACTGTAAAACCCATCCTGTCTGTTTTTATCTGTTAACATATTTTCTTTTCAGATAAATGGGCCTTCCGGTTATCTCCCAGGTGCCACGAAAGTGGGCACCCTTGTGAACAGAAATTCTTCATGCACATATAAAAAGAGCTTCCATGTTCTGGGAGGTGTATCCAGGTTTCCAAACCAGCTCCTGAACCAGTGACTAGGAGCCCTTTACAGCCAATGGCTGCCTTGTTGGTGGAGGAGGGATTAAATGAATTGCAGTGACCATGAAGCCACCCCTTGTAAGAACTTATCATCCTGCAGGTTCCTATATGGAATACGTCTCATTAAATACCATGAAGCAATAGTACATTTCAAGCAATCAAAACCTTAGGCTGTACAGCAACATGCAAAGAAGGGATCGGATATGGGTGGAGAAAGCAATTTCCAAAATGTCCTCCCAGGCCACCTCCCTCTTTCCTAGTTCTCATGGCTTCTCATCTACTTGTCAGAGTAAGGCAAGAAATTAAACAACTAATCCTCTGTTCCCACACTGGAATTCTCAGGTACTAAGTTCCTTCTGTACTTCCAGGAAGATGAGAGATGCCATACTTTACAATCCCTACTTGCTTAATTTGCTACATTGTTTGTTCATACTGTGGGAATTTTTTTTATGCTGTGATTGTCTTCTTGTTTGCCCCACCTGCAGGTTTCTTTGTTTATTTGTGCTTGTTTGTTTGTTTGTTTTTAAGAGAGAGAGGAGGAAAGGTTCTAGAGAGAGTTGGAGGAGGAGAAAGAAAATGGTCAAATATTTTATAAAAAATTAATAAAAATTAAAAATAAATAAAGACTCTGGCCCATCACTTTTCATTCCTAATCTCTCAAATCCTCTACTTAAGACTCTGCCAGGCAGCTTGTTAAACATCCAAATTCCTAAGCTTCAAACTCAGATGTTCTAATCTAGCAGTGCTTATTTGGTGTAGAGCCCAGGCAGCTCTTGTCTTTCTACCTTTGCCTTTTATGGCCCTCTTTCTGTCCCTTCCTTCCTTCCTTCTTCCTTCCTTCTTTCCTTCCTTCCTTCCTTCCTTCCTTCCTTCCTTCCTTCCTTCCTTCCTTTCCTTCCTTCCTTCCTCCTTCCTTCCTCCCTTTCCTTCCTTCCTTCCTTCCTCCTTCCTTCCTTCCTTCCTTCCTTCCTTCCTTCCTTCCTCTTCCTCCCTCCATCCCTCCCTTCTTTCTTCTCTGCCTTCATTACTTCCTTTACTTCTTTCTTTTACATTTTTAATGTTCAGCTAAGGTTGAAATTAACAAATTCTCCAAGTCTACAAATTTCTAGTTTAAAATTTAAAGCATTTCCATAATGTTACATTTGCAGCAAATGATCATCAAGTTGTAGTAGGAAGCTTGACTGTTAGAAAAAATAATATTTTTAGACAGTTACCTAATTCACTTTAATCTTTTGTTCTAGTTCTAATCACCCTGTTCTCATGTAAAGTAAGTGTAAATCCTCTTTCAAATTTCAAGTTCTACCACTTGGATTTACACTTTGAATGTATGAAGATTAAAGGATTATTTATAATTTAGCCTTTTCCAAATTATGTTCCATAAGACAGTGTTCTGAAGATGTATTCCCAGGAGAGGATGCTCAGTTGTCAAGGAAGGTATATCACTTGTCAAAAACAAAAGCAGTATGCAATTGTAAGTGGTATGCTTTGTAATAGCAAAGATGGGGGGGGTGTCATTTTACACATGCATGGGAAAGCATGTTTACATGTTTTATGAAAGAACTATGCCATCCTCTGTAATTCTTTCAGTCCTGATGACTTTATTCAATGAATGCACATCTTGAATAAATGTACAATGCTGCTTATTCAAAAAGTACATTTAAACCATAGTATTTTTTTAAACATGCAAGTTCTTCTTATTTTTCTAGGGCATAATCCCACCTGAAACCTCATAGAAGTGAAGGGAAAGGTGAGCATTCTGCATTTCATCCATCCCTAGTGTTCAAGGGTCAGCTCTAATCACACCCAGCGAGGAAGGTATGCCAATTAGTCATCTTCTGGAGGGAAGGGCCGGGTCTGTCTACTCCCAATATAATTCATTTAGTTCTCATCAGTGGCAATGGATTTCACCCTTCACTTAATAAAAGCTCAGCAGATTTCAGATGACAAAGAGCCAGAAGTCTAGAAGGTTCACGCCTCCTACCTTCCCAGGCACTAGGCATTCAAACCTGGTTTTCTTGCACGCATTTTAGAAACATTTTAGTATCTACAAATAAATTATTTTCCCATATGTAGTACTAGCCTAATATTTCAATCACTTCTATTTCCCCATAATTTTTTCTAGTCCTATGGCAGTTGCTTACATCTTTTACATAGTTTTAGCCACAGAGCACACATAGCTTTGTGTTCTAGTTTCACTAATGTTGTATGTTATCTGTCACAGTAGTCATATTTGTAACTCATTTGATCTCCAGAGAATTCACTGAGTTCAATAACATTTCCCTACATCGGTAGCTTGAGGTTACTTCTCACAATTAATACAGTGTGAAAGTTTTTAATCTAATAGAAATTGAGAGTATAATAGTTACCAGTTGCTGGCTGGAAAGCAGAAGGAAAAAGACTGGGGAGAGGTTGTATACATATACAAGTAGTATAATGCTACGCGTAAGTGGCAAGAGTAGGTTCTAGTGTCCTGTGGCACAGTACGGTGAATGCAGTTGACAGCAATGTGGTGTATGTCTCATTATAGAAGAAAAGATTTCCTGCACTCATTATATGGAAAAGATAAATTCTGAGGTAATGGGTATGTCAGTTGCCCTGATTTTATCATTACCTAGTGATCAATCAAAAGAATTACATTGTAGCTCATGCTAAAGAGCCAAAGCTTAAGCAGAGGTGGCGAAGAGGGTGGGGGGAAAAAAGAGGTAGAGGTAGGTTAAACAAAACTAAGGGTACATGAAGAAGCCTTATGAAAACCTAGTCATTTGTAAGTTAATTAAAAATACAGTAAAAATAAAAGTAATAATGATGCAAATGAAAATTAATGTTTTACACAGGAATATTTTATTGACTTTAATCATGTTCTTAGTGTACACTTCAATGAGAGACTTTTAATCCAAAAGGTAAATTTTTGCACAATGTAGGGAAAATTAATTTCTTATGATGTATGTTAATATACAATACCAGAAGGTTTTAGAGTCAAAACCAAATAGTGTATTAAATTACATTTTTAGTTACATTTTTACGAGTATTTTTAGGATATTTATTTTCTTTGTTCATCTATAGAAATACTGTTTTAGCAGAAATTTCAGAAAAAGAATGTATTATGAGACTGATTCCTGCCTGCCATGCTAAGGAGGCTGATTAGGAAGAGAACACATTAAAAATTCTTTCAATGTCAGGGAAGTGACTCAGACAGAAAGAAAGCCTCAATCAAATGTTAAAAATATTTTCTCAAAAAGCATTCTAAATTCATTAGTTACAGAGAGACATGATGATAGGCATAAGTTTAAGAAGGTCCTCAAGATCCCTTCCACCAATCCATGTGCCCTCCATGATACCCTCCTTTGAATGTGGCAGGCAGTATAACATACAACAATATATGACCATGTCATATGGCAGACATTGAGAAAATGTCCATATATAATTAAAATACTTGGTCTATTCACTAAGTTAGTGAAATATGATATTGCCCTGGGTGGGTATCTTTTCAGATGAGCATTAGTCTAGAGGTCAAACAAGTCACAAAAATCAAAAGCAGCATCAGCCACACTCCTGTAGATCTGGAAATTACATCTCGTCCTTTCTGAAAAGAGCCAATTCTCATGGTGGTCTGTGCTGTACACATGATTCCTCAAAACTGTGAGTTATGTTGGGTTGCTTTAACCCACTGCTAATTTCTGGAAACTTGTTTTGCAGTGACAAAAAAAAAATATAGATTTTACACAAAATAGAGAAGATTTTAAAAAAAATCGAGGGAACAAAAATTATATTAGGAAGAAAAGGTGGTTTGGTGGTTACAAGCACTGACAGATCTTGTAGAGAACTCAGGTTTGGTTCCCGGCACTGATATGGTGGCTCACAACCATCTCTACCTCTAGTCATAGGGGATCTGATACCTCTTCTGACCTCCAAGAGCTCCTGCATACACATTGTACACATACATACATACACTCAGGTATACCTTCATACACATAAAATTAAATAAACAAGTGTTTAAATGCATTAGAGAAAGAAAGTAAAATAAAATAAAACATTACTTGTAAATTTGAAGTATTTAATCTAATAAATCCTCAAAATAATGGAAAATTTTCATGATGTCTAAGTATTGAATGTCAAAGACAGGATTCAATCTCCAGGTAGAACAAAACAAAATCTAAGAGTAAGAATGGTCTTAAAGAATTACCTCTTTCTTTTTATAAGTGATGTAAAAATATATTTTAGATGAGTTCATACAGATAATTTTAGGGTTAAAATTAGTTATATAGGAAATAATGGTATAGAAAAATAATTGTTTTCATTAGAAATAATTTTAAATAAAAAAGAATATAATGTATACAATAATAGACAAAAATCAACCAAACAATAAGTATAAATAGGTCAAGGAAGCCCATATTTGCTTACCATGAACACACGCATGCATACACCATCACCACCACCACCACCACCACCACCACCGCCACCACCGCAGTGAGTAACCAAACAGGAAAGACAGCAAGAATGTGATCAAGAAACTGATACAGGAGAGGAAGCCAAAAGAGCATAAAAGAAAAACAAGGTAGTTCTTTATAACATTTTTCTTGAGGCATTTTTTTTATACAAATTAAGCAAAGAACCCAGGCCAGTATGAAAGATAAGCAACCTAAAGTATGATAATCATATTTCATTTTATGATAAGGTGATCCTTAATAACCAAAACAACAAGGTCTGTCAGGCCTTCAGGAACCTTTCAGAGAATTTTTTTTTTCTTTTTTCTTTTTGGTTTTTCAAGACAGGGTTTCTCTGTGTAGCTTTGTGCCTTTCATGGATCTCGCTCTGTAGACCATGCTGGCCTCGAACTCACAGAGATCCGCCTGCCTCTTGCCTTCTGAGTGCTGGGATTAAAGGTGTGTGCCACCACCGCCCGGCGGCAGAGAAATTTTTTAAGAGAAGGCTTGCATAAGTCTAAGCCAAATTGCTCTCCAACACTGAGAGTGGAAGT
The DNA here is from genome assembly GCA_902168425.1 of Peromyscus attwateri. NCBI lineage: Eukaryota > Metazoa > Chordata > Mammalia > Rodentia > Cricetidae > Peromyscus > Peromyscus attwateri. The sequence continues at coordinate 22,711 of CABHPP010131125.1, forward strand.
GGACACAATGCCCTATCCCTATCCCAGAAGCTATCTCTAATTGATAATTTTCTTCAATGGAGTCTCAATGGTATATAAAGCATCCTTAAGGACAGGCTCCACATCCAGCATTAGCTATCCAGTACAAAATGAACTCAATGGTATTTGTGGAGTTTGTATGTGTGTGTCTGTGTGTGCTTCATAAAGTTTTGTCTGGATACTTTTTTTTTTTTTAACATTACAGGCCTTCTATTTGCATTATTATGGTTTCTGATTTTGTGGGATTCTTTTTAATGAGATTTCTGTGTATACAAATGTATGTCTCTGCATCTGTGTGTGTTTCTTACACATGAAGCCCAGACTGGTCTGAGCTGCCCATCTTCAAGGTCAAAGCTGAAGCAGGTTGTTAGGTAAAAGATGGGATGTGCAGTCAGCTAAGGTTGATTCTGAGCATCCACAGGTTTTTGAATATGGGATGAAATGGTCAGGGGCTCAGTCCAGGGCTTTTAAATGGGTATGTGCTTATCTTCTCAAAGAGGGGAGACAGGACTCATACCTTGGATGCTCCTATAATCCCCAAACCATCCCACTGTCTTGGTTCAGAAAGCTATACCAAAGAGACCCACCCTCTCTTGAGCTTTTACAGTATATTTAGTAAATGAAAAGTGTTATTATTTTTAAAGAGA
>CABHPP010131125.1:28208-47544 GCA_902168425.1 Peromyscus attwateri
ACACACACACACACACACACACACACACACACACACACACACACACATATATATAGCGTGTGTGTGTAGTATGTGTGTGTATGTGCGAGCATGTGTGACAAGAAAGGATGAGTGAATAAAAATGAATGAATGAATGAATGCACAAAACTAAACTTACCTCTGCAGGCATAAAATCTTTATTCATCATTCAGATATCCATTTTGCACCTGACTTCCTTAAACAAGGTCCTTCTGACCCATAAACAAGTTTATATCTCTTTGTCATCTTTATTTAGCTAAAAGCCTTTATTTAATTATCTGTTTTTTGTTTGATTGTCATGACAGGGATTACATATGTTTGATCCCAGACTATGTCTCTAATTCCTAGCAGAGCACATATTTCATAGTTGATATTTAATAATCTTTTTTATAATTTTTATTTAAATTTTTTTCTTTCCTTTTACATACAAACTCCTGTTCCCTCTCCCTCCTCTTCTCCCACTCCCCTCCACCTACTCCCATCCCACCCCCATCCCCTCCTCATAGAGGGTCAGGCCTCTCTTGGGTAGTCAACACAGGCTGGCATACCAAGTTGAGGCTGGACCTAACCCCTCCCCCCTGCATCAAGGCTGAGTAAGGCATCACACCATAGGGAATGGGCTCTAAAAAACTAGTTCGTGTACCCGGAATAATCATTCATCCAATAAAATGTTAATTAAAATCATATCAAAATGTATGGAATAATGTATCTTTAGAAATAATTTTTTCACAGAAAACACAAAATTGACATTTTTGTCAAAGCGTTGAATCATTCTAAAATAACACTGACCTGTCAGAGACAATGTGCTATTTTTCTTCTCTCTTCACACCTCTCATCTGTGAATCATCAGTCTATGCCATCATTACTAATATCACACACTCTTTTACTGCAATTATAAGAACCTGTTAGAATGATGCTTAGCAATCAATGCATCATTTAAGCCATAAAGCTCTAACTCCTTCCTTTAACAAATAAAGTGACTAATAAAATAATTCCAACAAGTGTACTTTCATATTGTAGTGTAAGGGGGGAAAATTACAATGGCCAGTACCTCTACTGTTACACCAATGTCATCAGGAGAAATCTGAGTTCAGAATGACTCGTCCAAGCACTTTGGGCTGCCTAAGGGTTTTCAGGAATATGAGGACCAGAGCACATTCCTGTCTGAACTCCACAGTCCAAACAGTAGAGTGGCCACTCAGCTGTTTCAGTGCTTAGCTTTAAGCCTTAGTTTCTGTAAATGTCTGCAAGACAGTGAACAAAATTTGTTTCTAAAATCCTGGAATCATGTTATAGGACAGAAGAACCTGAGAAAATACAGAGACATGTCATATTGATAAGCAATAATGCACAATGCCACGATGTGACTTCTTCCTGTAATTATGTACAAGGAGAAAATTATATATAAAGTTCACATAAAACTGTTCATGGATTTTTACAAAATGATTTCAAAATTATTATTGAAGTATGTTTGTCTAAGAATGGCTAAGTTAGTTTTGTTTTTATTTTTATTATTTTAATAGCACAAATCTGTAAGTGAAATTTGGTACATTTATACAGTGTGAAATGATCAGATAGATAAAGTGATATGTGTGTGTTCTATATATATATGTATATGTGTATGTATGTGTGTACATTAAATTGTCACTCAACTTGTTATTTATAACAAGATTATTGAAACTGGGAGGTCAGTATGCATTGTGAATTAATTCAAAAATAGACAAATACTGCATGTTCTAGCTCATATGCAGATGATGAAAATTTTATCTGAACTCAACATCTTAAAAACCAAAACCCAAGTGTGGTGGTTTGAAAGAGGATGGTCCCCATAGGTTCATATATTTGAATGCTTGGTCATCAGGGAATGACACTGCTTGGCGTGGATTAGGAGGTGTGGCCTTGTTGGAGGAGGTATAGCCTTATTGGTGGAAGTGTGTTGCTGTGTGTTGGACTTCAAGAGTCCAAGACAGACCCAATGTCACTCTTTTTTCTTGCTGCCCATGAATTCAGATGTAGAACTCTCAGCTCCTTCTCCAGCACCATCTCTGCCTGCATGCCACCATGCTTCCTACCATGATGATAATGGACAAAACCTCTGAAACTGTAAGAAAGCTTCAATTAAATGATTCATTTTATAAGAGTCACCACGGTCATGATGTCTCTTCACAGCAATAAAACACTGATTAAGACACCAAGTAATCCCACTTTAAAAGGAAAAGTTACATGAATAGATTTCTTGTTTGTTTTGTTTTGATTTGTTTTCGAGATAGGGTTTCTCTGTGCAATAGCTCTGGCTTTTCTGGAACTTACCTTGCAGACCAGGCTAGCCTCTAACTCAAGGAGATCCACTTGCTTCTGGGATTTAAGTCGTGCACCACCACCACGCCACACAGCATGAAGAGATTTCTTAAAAGACACCAAATGCCAAAAAATACATTATCTGTATTATTAGTCATTAGGAAAATGCAAATCAAACACACACACCCCTCAGTAAAAATAGTTATTATGAAAAGTTGACAAACACTGGTAAGCATATAGAGACAATAGAAATCACATCCAATGCAAGCTAGTGCAGAGATTATGGAAAATAATAGTGTTAAGCTACTTCTGAAAATATATTCCAAAATAGAACTAAGTCAGCATACAAAAAAACACATGCATGTCCAAGTGTGTGGCAGTGCTCTCCACACCAGCTATGACACAGGATCAACTCTGCCAGCCATGAACAAGGGAATGAGTAAAGACAGATGAGACACATGTACATAGTGGAGTATTGTGCAGCCATATGTAAAAAAATCAAGACCGGTAATTTCCAGTGCAATAGATACAACTGGAGAGATTATTTGAAGGGAAGTAAGCCAGGCATAGGAGAGCAAATGTTGCATGTTCTCTGCGGTATCTAGAAGTTTAAAAACAGTTGACCTGACTATATAATAGTGAATGCAAGAGGCTACAAGTTAGAGAGTGAAAGAATGAAAAAAAAAAAGGTTGGAGTTGGTCAGTGACTTCTTCATCCATATCTCATTTTTTTCATGTATGAAAAATCTACATTTAAAAACACAAACGCTCATATGTACATACACAGAGACATACATGCAAACACACAATGTGGAAGTAGGAGACTGTTTTATTAAAATGTATCTCATCTATCCCAAGCTACTTTGAACTCCTTATGTAGTCAAGAATGATCATGAATTCCTAATCCTCCTGCTTCTATCTACCAGGTGCTGTGACTACAAGGTATGCCACCACACCCAGGTAGAAGCAGACGATTTTAAGGAAGGAGAGAGCACTGTGAGTGAGGAGAAAGGACAGAATAATGGGGGAGGTTTTATATGAGCAAAGTGTAATTCTATATGTTTGTGTGTGTGTGTGTGTGTGTATGAATGTATGTAGTCACAAACATGTATATGAAACTGTCCAAATGAAACCAAGTATTTTGTATTCTTATTAAAAAGTTAATTGAACAGTTTTGATGTGGAGCACTTATCACCAGAATCTGGGAAGAATAAATAGGTGAGTAGAGAGAGGTCAGATAATAGGTACTCAACATGAGATAGGAATAATAAGTCCTAGCATTCTAAAACACAGTGGGATGACTGTGATTCTCAAAGGCCTGCTATGATTTATTAATATCTAGAATAAAGTAAAGTAAATATCCTGATTTAAAAATCAATGATAAAATGATAGAAATATAATTATCCTGATTTGATCAGCATAGATAGTATAAATATATTGAAATACCGTGTCCTACCTGTAAATGTATGTGATTATGTGTTAACAGAACACCTTAAATGTTTAAGGAGATAAAAATGTTGACTGCCATTTGAAGAAAAATATCACAATTTTAAGTAACTAAATGTAATTGTGTTGAAAAATCTCAACCTAAAAACAGAATTAGTTTTCTGCCTTGAAAAATAAATATTTGCAGAACACTGGTCAAGTGGATGACCACAGTGGTTCCCTTGCCTCTCTCATCAACGTTGATGAAGGAAAATATGCTCTTTTGGTACAAAGTACAATGTGTATAAAAGCATAGCCATTGCATATGTTTTCTGTAAACAAATAGAGAGATCTGATTTACTGTCTTCAAGGATATGGATTTCAAAAGGATCCCGATGCCACATCTTCTGAGAAATGCTTTTCTTCCCCAGGTTTCATGAAAATAGTGTATTATAACAATCCTTAACATAAACTTTGATTTTTCTTTGACTAATAGTAGCTGTATATACTCATTGGGCTTTCAAATGTCCCAGGTCTTAAGCTAAGACTGTATTCACTACCTACCCTAATCTCTGCAGGCACTATGAGGTGGCAGTATTGTTATGATTCAATTTTATGGGTGTATAAATTGAGGCATAAGGGCTTGGGTGATTTGCTGTAGGTCATACAAGCTAGGGATAAATAGAGCTGACTCCAGTGCTCATGTATGTACCAGCACTGAATGAAAGATTGGTTCTAGCATCAATCCTAAGAAGTGTTCCCTCCAAACTAAATATTTACTAACCTGTAAAAACAAAACAAAGAAAAGGTATAATTTAGCCTTTGATTTCTCTTTCCATTATTGCCTCTTTCTGAAATTACATTTTTTATAAATAATTAAACAGCTCTGTAATTTACTTCCTAGCTCTAGCACTCTTTCCTCAGGAAATTCTGGTTTTTTTCTAGATCTTCTCTCCTTGGGTTTCTTGCCATATGCCACCTCACACTCCAGTGATGTGATAACAGAAATTATAGTTCTTCATTTCCATGTTAAGAAGAGTCATTATTCAAAGTAGCCATTTAGTTCTTATTTGTGGAACAAAGAAAATAAAAATGGAGAACAAAAAGAGAAGGACTGTTAATCAGACAATGAATTCTTTATTTAACTTTTACTTTAAGCATTACTATACTTAAAAACTTAGGTACAGCAAATTGACAGTCTCCAGAAGATGCATGACTACTGTCTTGGCTAGTTTTATGTCAACTTGAAACAAGCTAGAGTCACCTCAAAGGAGGGAACCTCAATTGAGAAAATGCCTCCGTAAGATCCAGCTGTAAGGCATTTTCTTAACTAATGATTGATGGGGAAGGGCAGCCCACTGTGGGTGGTCCCATCCCTGGGCTGGTGGTTCTGGGTTCTATAAGAAAGCAGACAAGTCATAGGGAGCAATCCAGTAAGTATCACCCTTCCATGGACTCTGCATCTGCTCCTACCTCTAGGATCCTGCCCTGTTTGAATTCCTATCTGGACTGCCTTCAATGATGGAACATCATATGGTCATGTAAGCCAAATAAACCCTTTCCTCCCCACCTTGATTTTGGCCATGGTGTTTTATCACAGCAATAGAAACTCTAGCTAACATATCTGCTCTAGTAACCCAATGCAGTGATCTAGAATTCTCCTCTCCCTCTGGGTTTTTTCTTTTCTCTTTGATACATGGTACCATTCTTGTGCCTGGAACTGAGCACATCTCATTCCCTCCCATGATTACAATTTTATCTTCTTTTAGACTCAAGTTCTTTTTCTTTGATTTTCACAGCAGGGAAAATGAGCAACACAGTAATAATCTGAGGAAACAAAAACTGTCAAGTTTCTAAGAGGAGTTTTCACTCTTAGCTATTAAAACTAGCAAGAGTATTATCAAACAAAAACATGGTTCAGACATCGTGCATGTAACACCATATCCCAGTGAGAAAGTATTTTTCCACATTGTGTTTTACAGACAACTTAAGTAAATTGCTCAACTGGAGTGTGAACTCAGATTTGCCTGCTGTGAACAGCATGCTTGACAGTCTAAATGTCTCCAAACACCATCAGAAGACAGCCCCTTCTATGTTCCCCTCACTTCTACCTTGCTCAGTGGATTCAATAGCATTGCTTTTCTTACTTGTTCCTCTGCTTAGATTGTGTCATCATTAGATTAATTTCAGTGTGTGTGTGTGTGTGTGTGTGTGTGTGTGTGTGTGTGTGTGTGTGTTCATTGCAGCTTTTTATTTTCTCAATGAAACTACATGAACTCTTTGGTCCCTACCATTTCTAGAAGAGGCTAGGGAAGAGAAGACAGTGAGTCAAATTCCTTAAATGAAAGACTTCCTCCACAAACTAGGACAGGCCAATTCAATAAAGGATGTCCCTTCTTCGTGAAAACCATCACCTCCATTCACCTGTCTCATGCCAGGGACTGTTATTCAAGTCAACAACTTCATCCCTTCAGACATATGTGTGGGGTGAATTTTATTAGTAACATTGATAGTGACAATTATATAACACCCAGAATGTATTGACATTTTCTGTTCTTCTCAGTTATTCACTAAATATTTGATGTTCTTCTCACTTTCTCACATCTATGTCACACTATTAGGTAGGTACATCTATGACCATTTTATATGTGACAAAACAAAAGTTCCTACAAATTATATAGTTTTGTTTAAGCCCATAAAGCCTGTAAACTGGAGCTTGAACATGAGTCTTTTGACTTCAGGTCCCTGTTTATGAACCCTTGTTTCCATATTGCATCTTACACCTCCCCCAGAAAAATGTAATTAACATTGTAGCATAAATATAGCACTGATATAGTGCCAGCACATACACAAATGTATGCACATAAAACTGTATTTATGCATTGTGCAATTTCACACCTACAGGGATTTTCTCATAGTGGCTTTAAAGTTTCACTCAGCAGTGTTGTGAACAAGCACGTTTGGAGAATTCCACAAATAGTATTGAAAGTCTGAAGCAATTCAGCAGAGGCCTTACTACTATATGTGAACTGTGGCTTCCTACTTGCATATTTTTATTTAGTTTTCACTTGATGCTTGCATCAGTCTTGAGTGTGAAATTATTCCATTTTGCATAAGAGATAGAGGGCCTCTGGTACAGATGATGGCCTGCACATAGTATCCAGCAGAGCAAAGAGTAGAGAACTGGATGTTGGCTCAATTAAATTTCAAAGACAAGGCTTTGCATATCAGTTCCCACTGACTCCTTTCGTGTGTTTCATGGACTTCTCCTTAGTTATTCTCTTTGCTGTGCAATTGCTGGCATCAGTCATTTTGTAGAGTCAAACATTTCCCCCGATAGAAATCTCCAATCAGTTTTGTTACCAGAATGTTTATACCTCGAAGGAGTCTTTACCTCTTCCTGAGTCTTTGACTTCCCAATAAAATGGTTGAGTATGGACCAAGGTAAAAATGTATTGAATGGTTCTTTGCCTGCCAATGTGGAATCAGCTGAACCCCAAAGGCAGGCTTTTCAATCTTCTCAGTAAGCCTGGGGCTAGTAATCCAACAAGTCAGCACTTTCTACGGGTGCCTGCTGCTTCCGCTGCTTCCACATGGTAGTACTCCTATCGGTCATCTTCATCTTCTAAGTGAAAGAAGTAGAAACATGAAAGGCCCTTCCCATCTGAAACCCGGAACCTATGATTCATCTTTCCATACCCCTCCTCTTAGTATATACCAACGGTTCTCAACTTGTGGGTCTAGACACCTCTGGAGGTCAAACAACTCCTTCTCGGGGGTTGCTTAAGACCATCAAAAAACACGAATATTTGTATTATTATTCATATCAGTATCAAAATTATAGTTGTGAAGTAGTAACAAAAATAATTTTATGGTTAGCTGTCACTACAAAATGAGGAACTGTAGTAAAGGGTCACAGCATTAGAAAGGGTGAGAACCACTTACGTGAATACACACTTACATGAACATGATAGTAAACAATAATTAATGTCAGTCCCATAAGCAATTGTGATCCTTACCTAGCTAAGTGAAACAGTGTGTTGAACATATACACAACTGTAACTCAGTCAAGATAGATAAATAAGCTAGATGTCAGAACAGAATCTACCGTTTATGTCTCATAAGGATGGAACCTAATTAATGTACTATGAGTTATTCTATGTATTCATTGTTGATCTCTATAGTCTTGTCTCCAAGTATCAGCCAAAGACATGCCTGAAAGCAATTATCATATCACTTCATTAAAAGTCTTAGTTTTGAGCTGGGCGGTGGTGGCACATGCCTTTAATCCCAGCACTCGAGAGGCAGAGGCAGGAGGATCTCTGTGAGTTTGAGGCCAGCCTGGGCTATAGAGTGAGTTCCAGGAAAGGCTCCAAAGCTACACAAAGAAACCCTGTCTCAAAAAAACAAAACAAAACAAAAGTCTTAGTTTCACTCTGTGACTTCCCATTACTCCTACAATGAGATCCAAGCTCCTCATAGTGGCTAGATGTTTTACTTTTTATTTGGAGAATGTTTTCATAGGGACCTTTTACAACTTCACAATCATCAGCCTATGAACACCTAACAGGGAAAGGCTTCTCATAAATGATATCTGGCATGCAGAGGGAAATAGCAAGAAAGCCAGCTGTTTACAGTGAAGGCTACCAGGTATTATTCTTAGAGATCAGAAGAAACACAAACAGGATTTAGGCTATGGTTTAAATTTTACTAGAGAGTGAGACTGTTTGCCTCAAAATCAAGTAATGAAGTTCCATTCAGCTAATTTATTCCAAAATTATTGAAAATATTTATACTCAGGGAATCATCAAAGCTAAATGGAAGTTTATACTAAGCTGTTTCATAGGCAAGGAAAGTAATTCCCAAAGAATTGCCTGGAGTTTCAAAGTTAACCCAGGAGTCAGTGCAAGTGCAGAACACTGCCTCATTGGTTAAAAATGAATAGTTGATATGAAGACCTGACTGTTTTTACTTTCTTTCATATTTCCATTTTCTCTTATATGTTTCCCATTCAACACAAAGCAATGCAATAAATCAAATTAAAATGCATATACACGTGCCAATTCATGTCTGCGCTGTTCAGTTTAATAGTTTCATTGGAAGACCTTTGTACAGCTATTGTAATGTATAGTCTCAATTCTATCCTTATCACATAGTTGACTGGTAGGAGTTTGTAAAGCAAGCATAAGCCTGCAAAGAGCACTTTGAGTAGGGCTATTCAACATGTCTTGCCTAACTAACCACCCTTCCAAGTTCACATGACCATTCTTCATAGCAAGTTGGTGCTTGCATCAGCCCTTGTAAAGCAGGCTGCTACCACTTCCAAATGCAATCCCTTATTCCTTGACTATTAACCTCACCATGAACTCACTTCCTCTTGGGAATTCAGAGAAATAGATTCTGAATCTAGAAGTGACTTTAGCCATAGGGCATAAGGTTGCTCATGCTGAATATGTGGAACAATTTAAAAAAACAAACAAAAAAAACCCCAAACAAACAAACAAACAAAAAACCACGAGTGACCAAAAGTCACTTTGAAGATTATTTAGTCATTGTCCCAAAGCTATTTTGTGGTATCTCCTAATCTATACTAGTACTTCTCAACTTCTTCTGTATTTAAAAAAAAATTGGTTTAAGTGTATGTCTGTATGTGGGTGTAGGTGTGGGAGTGCGGTGCCCATAGAGGCCAGAGGTATTGGATCCCTTGGAGCTGGAATTGCAGGCAATTGTGAGCTCTCCAATGTGGGTGATGGGAATCAAACTAACGTTTTCTGTAACAGCAGTACACACTTTTAATCGCTGGGCCACCTCTCCAATCCCTCATCTGAATTTTTAATTCTATACAAAATTCCACGTTCAGTATATTTCATTTCTCTGCTGGTTATCCTATCCACAATCACCAATAGCATGTATATTGCCAATTATTGTCAGATATTATACTAAGTGCTTTGTACACATTCATTTATTCAAACATTTGATAACCTCATGAAGTATAATATTACCCCAGATAACTTGAGAGAAAGTAAGTGTTCTGAGGGCAATGAGGCTGAAACATGCCACTGCACTTGAGCCTAGGACCCAGAAGATGGCTAGCACAGACATGAGTCCCTAATGTGTGAGTGGGTACAGCTGTAGCAAGATTAGAAGAAATCTTTCAGAAATATGTGTGTTGGCCTTGCACAGCCTTGGTGCAGGGGGGAGGGGCTTGGACCTGCCTCAGCTGAGTATGCCAGGCTCTGCTGACTCCCCATGGGAGACCTTGACTTGGGAAATGTAGGGATGGGGAATGCTTTGAGGGGGAAGGCTGGGGGTTGGAAAAGGGAAGAGGGGGGATCTGTGGTTGGTATGTAAAGTGAATAGAAAATTCCTTAATAATAAAAAAGGAAAAAACCAAAATTAATAGAAATGAACATAAAAGAGGTAAGGAATAAGGGACAGACAGAGATAGAGAGAGAGAAAGACAGAGAGAGAGAGAGGGAGAGAGAGAGAAGAAGGAGGAGGAGGAGGAGGAGGAGGAAGAGGAGGAGGAGGAGAGGGGGGGGAGGGAGGGAGGGGGGGGGGGAGGGGGGGAGGGAAGCCAGAGAGATTTGTTTGCATTATGGACCAGAATGTGGGAAAGTAAGGGATATAAGTATGCACTAAGAGAGGTATATTGGATGAAATAGCAAAATAATAATAATAAAAATAAAAAATGTAAATGAAAAAAAAGAAATATGTGTGTTGGGGCCAGAACATTAAAGAGTATCAAACATGCTATATGATCTGTCACTGAAGGATTCATGTCAATTCTCTCTACATTTCAGCTAAGCTGTTACTGAGCAAAGGTCAGTTTCCTTGAGGAAGAAAAGAGGCCTTAAATTTTCCAGTCTCTATGATAAGACACAGATGAATTCTATTTAAGCATAGTGCTGTTGATTAGGCAAGGAAGGGCACTGGAATCTATTCTGGCCAGGAAAGGTATGCCTGCAGGGATAGGGGGAGCAACATCAGAGCCAAAATCCACCGCGCAAACACTCCAGCAGTTTGTGATGGGTTCTCATGGGAGACAGGGTGAGACCTGTCCTCTGTGGCTTGAGATGAGTGGGAATATGCAGGTGAACCCTAAAGAGGAACGTATTTCAGCTTGTTTAAAGAAGGCTTTCCCACAGCCTGAGTTCTCAGAGTACAACTTGGTGCCTATCACCAGCCATTACTGGGAAGAAGCCAAGTTCCACTGAGGGACAGACAGGATGGATCCTCTCTGTACTCATGAGAAACCTTTTCCCACGGTTGTGGGGATGGATCTGAAGACACAACAGCCACTTTTCCTGGTTGGGCAAGAAGTATGGGACAATAGCTGTGTGGTTTTCAATCAGCTCTTTTGGATAGTGGAGTGGTGTGGGTGATTATGAGGCCTGGTCTGAGTGCCACCTCCAACAATGGTGCTACAGAGCAGTGGCCCTTTGAGCCTGATGGTCAGTAACTAAGTGTCTTCCAAAGAAGTAGGAGGGAAAGTATAGTCTCACATTTCTCTTGTGTCCTAAAATTCATCTAAACCAGAAACACAGAAATCTTCTAAGGGAAAGGACCTCCAAATGTGATCTAAGCTCTCCACTACTGAGGTAAGTACAGCATCCATAGTGATTGCTCACCTGGTCCAGTTACATACCTTCACTGATGATGGGCTTTCTGCTTTCCATGACAGCTTCCCACAGTTCAAAGATCTCATTGTTACACATAAAAGGTACAAACAACAGCTATTGGTTCTCAATTTGTGCCAAGTACTGTGTTGAATATTTTCCATGCATTAAGCCATTGAATACTTTCCACAAACTTATTAAACAGGTCTCAGTGCTATCCTCGTGTGGTAGCAAGTGACGGAATTAAGCATTAGAATGTCAGAAATGAGTTCAGTCACATGAAATGATGGAGTTCCCTTCAAAGGACATTGGCTTATCATTCATTTGTAACTTTATTTGTAGCATGTTTGTGGAAAACTTTTAATATTATTCACTTACCCTCTTTCTTTAAGTGATCTATAAAAATCATAAATGCCTTGGGCTGGAGATGTGCCTTAGTGATAGAACACCTGCTTAACATGTATGAGGAAGGGCCCCGAGATTGATCATCAGAATAAAGTGTGGGGGAAGGGCATTTAAGCATTTACCGCACAGCTGAAATCACAATATCATTCCATCTTAATTCATTTTATAAAATGCATTTAAAAATATATGTGTTGGGGAAATCTACAGAGACAACTGAACCAAGCTCATAGGAACTCACGAACTTTAGACCAACAGCTGTGGAACCTCCATGGGACCAGACTAGGTCCTCTGCATACGGGAGAGTTGTGTAGCTTGGTCTGTTTGAGGGGCCCCTGGCTATGGGATCAGGATCTAGCCCTAATGCATGAGCTGGCTTTCTGGATCCCACTACGTATGGTGGAACACCTTGCTCAGCCTTGATGCAGGTGGGGAGGAGGGGCTTGGTCCTGCCTCAACTGAATAATATACCAGGCTTTGCTGACTCCCCATGGGAGCCCTTACCTTTTTGGAGGAGGAGCTGGGGAGTGAGCTGGTGAGGGGAGACTAAGGGGGAGTGTGAGGAGGGATGAGAAAGGGATCTGCAGTTGGTATGTAAAATGAATTAAAACACTTCTTAAATAAATTTAAATATATATTTGTAACTAATAAACATTTGTAAAAATGTTCATTCATATTCTGGCTAAAAACATCTCGACATTGTTTTTCTGTTTACCGTGTGTGGTGGAAACAGCATTCTGAGTCTTTTCACTTCTCAGTTTGAAAATGCTTATTTTTAAACCTAAACCACGAGGGGTGATTGCAACAATTTTCTATTATGGCCTTTCTTTGTTGCCAAACGCTGCTGCTGAGAAAATATTCTTGGCAATCTTGTCCCCAGAGCTGATTTTAGTGTGCCTGAGAAGATTGATTCTGTGCCCCTTACAAATTCTCGAGTCGGTCATTTTCTGATCTCCTCGTCTTTGGGGCAGGATTTCAAGGCCCCTTGAGACCCTCTGAGGCTATGCTGCTCTTGTCTGAGTAACTGCTCTCCATAAAGCAGCTGCCGTTGTCCTATAAAAATATCTTCCGCCTTAGCTGTCGAGCTCAGGATCTTTACACCTATGTCCTTGCTGCCTCCTTACTCAGGCTCAGACCCACCCAGATCTGGGAGCAGAACCAAAAGACAGTATCTTACCCCTGAAGATATGTGCTTTCCCTATCTCTGTCCATCTTTGGCGAGTGCTTGACTGTATAGGAGGCTGAGTTTACTCAACTAGACAATGAGCACAGGGCTGGGGAGGTGTCTCAGGCAGTAAAGTTCTTGTCTCATAAGCATGAGGGCCTGAGATTGAGAAAAACACTCAGGTGAAAATGAGGAGTGGTACCACACACTTGGTAATCCTAGCTTTGAGCAGGCAGAAACAGGAGGAATCCTGGGTCCCAGTGAAAGATTGTCTCCAAAAACAATGTGGATGGCACCTGATATTGATAGTTGGTCTCTTGCCTCTACACACAGGCAGACAGACAGACAGACAGACAGACACACACACACACACACACACACATACACACACACACACAAATATGCCTGCACACACATAAACATTTATGCATACCAGCACACACATGTACACACAAGACACAAAATAAAAATGAATATAATTCTAGCCCTGACAACCTCTTAGCAGGGCTGTAAGAATGAAGTGGTGTCTACATTTTATGACTAATGAAGAATTGCAGGTATTAGTTCTCATTAGAGCAGACTATGAAATCTAAATATGGCAATTCTTCCCTGGAGTAACATGGATATAAGTTATCTGCAAACTCTTCTAAATGATAATCTTCTAATTTTTCTACATCATATCAAACTGGAGAAAACGGTGCATGGAACAGACTCAGGCTACTTAAGTACACCACCATGTGAGGGATAGTCATGGGACAGAATGTAATTCTGGCCATGGGAGCTCAGTAGATTTGCTATCCAACCAGTAGAGACTAAAGGCCATATTGACTGGTAAAATGCTAAACTGTCTTTATACTAAGTGGTGCACACCATCCCCCTGAGTCCCATAGTCCACACATTGTGCTGTCATTTTTGGCCCCTCCCCCAGGACTACTAGATCACTCTATTCCCAGCAAGTTAAGAGTCCAGACTTTCTTGATCATAAATGGGAGCCTTACTGGGTGTCAGTTCTGATTGATTGGTAGCACGTGGTCACTGGTTGTTTAATCATGCGAAAATCACCTGGAACAACAGGTTCTATTTTCCAGAGAAGAAATGAGTAAACAAGCAAGTGGAACAGTGCCCAATTCAATCTCAGATTGTGATAAGAGCTATAAAGTGCAGGGCTGGAGATCTGGAACTTCTCATGTCAAGAGAAGGCCTTGGTGAGGAAGTGAGATTTAAGCTAAGCCAGGAATGAAGATAAAGAGATGAGACACACACAAATCCCTACAGGAGGAGTATTACATGAAAAAAGAGAAGAGAAAGAGCCCAGGCAGGAACGGATTTGGCAGGCCAGAAGACGAGAAATAAGTGCCACACGATGGGGTCATACACAGGTTGTTCCAGATAGACCATGGCTAGAGGATGTGAGTGCTGGTGGTTGTTAAAGGTGTGGATTTTATTCCAGAAGAAAGGAGAGGGTGTCAGAATGATTTAAATGTATGGAAATGTAGCTAGCAAATACACACAATTTCTTCTTCTGAGAGGCTCAAATTCTGGACATGTCTATTTCCCATTGTTACTCTACTATACTTAAAACTCTCTGCTTAGATATCTATGTGGGAGATATTGTCAACCATTCACCAGCTTGGAGTGCTGGCTGGGAAAGTCAAGTGAGACTTAGAAACCAAATTCCAGGAGATTGGAAAAAGAAGGAATGACTGACCTATAAACATTTTTTAGAGATAATGATCATTCTCTAGTATCAAAAAAAGCAAAATTCTAAAACAACAACAACAAAACAGACAAATACACACACAAAAAAAAAATAAACAAAACCATATTGGAGTTTTCCAACTTCCTCTATCTGAGCTTCCCAGCAACCAAGTAAAGTACTTACCAATTTCCTGTTACTTTGTGAGTAAGAAGCACCATATTTGGCAATGAAAACCACATTTGTGTTCTACAAAGTCGTAGATATGGGTTATGTCACTGGTTTTGCTGATTGAGAAATTATTAAAGAAAATTTGCCTGATTTTACATACATTTGTCACAGCTGGGCTAACACTAAAACTAGATGTCCTGATTCATGTTACAACACTCCATTGTCTCCTTGTGGCATTCTCAGGACAGGGGAATTATGTAACTTTTGTGCAAGTGAGCTGAGAGATGACCCAGCCACCTGCCCACAAACTATTCAGGGAACTCTGCCCACACATGCCAGCAACTTCGTCATCAAGTATGTAGACAATCTTCTGTCTTCACGGTTTATCCACTGACTGTAGGGATAGCATGCAAGTACTTACACACACACACACACACACACACACACACACACACACACACACTTCATTCTAAATGTTAGAGCCGTCTAACATATGTTTAGGAAATTATTAATGTATGCTAATTTATACACACACAAATATTAACCATGAAAAAGATTGTAATAGCAGGGTAAGACAGACTAGCCAGGTAGAAAGATATTATTTTTGTTCATTTACTTACATAGCCTGAAGACTTAGAATCCACACCATAAGAAGTTGGAAGAATAGAAAAGTTAAGTTTGTTAATATTGCAGAAAATACAGAAATGTGTATTTTCATAGTTCTGATGCTGTACTATTGAAAAGAAAATTCCTACAGGAGGATATGGAGAGCAGGGGAGAGGTGCTGCTTGTATCTTGTCAGGGAGGTTTCTCTCAGTTTCCTACCTGCTGTGTTGTCCCAATTCTATCATCTTTCAAATCTTTTCTCTTTTCTTTATACAATTCCTCCACACATTGCTTTTACTTGCCTTGCTATTGCCTATATTGCTCATTAGTCTGCAGCATGCTTAGAAGACAGAAGTGTATTTCCTTTCTTTGTCTGCTTCCATAGTGCTAAACATGGTATTTTTCATGATAGAATATCAGTATATTCTTATTAAATAAAATGGTACCATTTAAACAGTAATGTATGTCACATACAACACTAAGTGCTTCCCATAGCTTATTTTATTATTTTATTTTATCTTTATAACAAGATGTCTTCATTCTTGCTTTACAGTGGCAAAAACTGAAGCTTTCAGAAATTAAATAACTTGCCCAAGGTCATATAATTAGTAAGTAGGAAGAACTGGGATTCAATCCACATTTTGTCTGATGCAAACAAAAGGTAACTTGCACACTAATCTAGGCTGCCTTCCTGTATTAACTATTTCATTGTGAAGTTGGAAGAGAAGAGTGGAATGCTGAGACATGCTGAGACAAGCAGCCACTTGCGTTAAGGGAGCTGGACCAGTTGTACTGCTAGACAGAGTCCACATTCTTGATGTCTACCTGGGTATTAGAAGGTGGGCAGGTACCTGTGGGAAGAGTCTCTTGTAGATCTTAAGCGACTTCCCTTCCTCATGTAAGGCCAGACAAACAAACTGAGCCGGAGCTGCCCTTCGCTTGGTGTATGGAGTGCCAATCCTAGTCTCTGTGGGAGACTGAAAGCAGCAGGAGACAGTTTGTACACGTCATTGCCTGCCTTCACACACACACAGCACTGAGTCACAAGGAGAGCTGACTGAGTTATGAAAAGGCCAAGTGGCAGAGTCTAAGCCAGGGTAGTGCTCATCGCTTGCTCCGGACATTGTAGAGTTGAACGCTCTCAGGGGAGTGAGAGCAAGGCTAGAGTAATGTGTGCGTAAGTTGACTGGCAAACATAGAACATGCCTATATCATTTTGGAAATGGAAGGGCTTAACACTATGAAAATAGCATTAACATAAATAAGCTAAAGACAACACACAGAAGGGTGTGGAGTAGGAGAACAAGTTCTCATCCCAGCTGAGGAAATGGTGTGCTTGACTCTTCCACCTATGGTGAATATTTAAAACTATGAAGATAATACCTTGAAATTTTTACTTAAAAATTTCAAAATATTTATTATAATGATCTTGTTTCTAGAATTTGTTTCAGGGCTTTTATCTGCCCTCATTAAGTCAACTAAGCATTCTCTGTCCTTGCCTTAGAAATGTACTGATGCCTGACGGTGGAGGCGCACGCCTTTAATCCCAGCACTGGGGAGGTAGAGGCAGGTGGATCTCTGTGAGTTCAAGGCCAGCCTGGGCTACAAAGTGAGTTCCAGGAAAGGCTCCAAAGCTACACAGAGAAACCCTGTCTCAAAAAAACTAAAAAGAAAAAAGAAAAAGAAAAGAAAAAAAAGAAATGAACTGACAGCAAAAGGCAGAGTCACTTGTTTGCTCTTGCATTTACCAACCCAGGTACTATGACTTGGCAAAAAATCAAGACAAGAGAGCATGCACTAAGAGATAATGTTCAGATTTCCAAGACACAGCAAATTTCTATGACTAGGAAGACAAGAGAGAGATGGGTCTTAAAGGTAAACATCAGTTGTGTAAAGATGAGGAGACACAGACAGATGGACCACAAAGGCAGAAGTGAGTCAGCATCTGAAGGATGGCCAGTGTTCACCTAAGTGTGCATCCGTGCACAGTACACAGCCATATTCCAAGGACCTCAGCTACTGCCTTATCTATAAGCTGCATACATCCCTTAGACTAATGAGATGGGATGAGTTACCCGCTTTGGCAGAAGTCAGCATTTGGCAGGAAGAATAGCCTTACAAAACTTTAGACTTCAGCTTGGTTGCTGCCATCTAGCTTACCCTAGGAGTATCATGGGCCACTTGTATATCTATGGGGTGGACATTAGAGGAGTGAATATACTAAGGCATGGATGAAAGATCATCTAAGGATGTCTCTGTATATTTGTCAGTCAAAAGTATAGATTAACATCTAAGATACATAGAATGATGACTCTCAAAGAGTGTTCTCCAGACCTAAATATGTGATGTGTAGTTTTGGGGGAACAATGAAACTCCATTTGTATGGTTAAGTTTAGCATCTTAAAATGGGACATTATCTTGGATTATCCTAGAAAGCCCAACATAATCACAATAGATATTATAGAAGAGGGGCAAGGGATTCAGAGCCAGGGTAAGAACTGTAAAAAATGGAAGCAGAAGTTGAATGGATGCATAGTTGTGAGCCATGTAGTATAGAAAATCTCTAGAAGCTAGAAAATAATTTACAAACAGAAACAAGACAAATTCTTTCTAGATACTAAAGACCAAACCTTTCTTTAGTAACATACTGTCTAGAACCTTGCCTTAGATCTGCTAAGTCATAGTACCTGGATTTGAGCCCAGATCATTATGATCTAGCCTAAACTAACCTGTGACTAAAATATACTGAATCTAAGCCAAATCATGTTCCATAGCCCCTATTATGAATTTCAACATTTTTAAAGAACTTTTCCCCTCCCTAATATCGAGATCTGAAACAGGACTCAAGACACTCTGTAAATTAGATTCAGGTTAAATGAACTTCGGTTCCCAGCAAGTTGTCACAACTACAGGACAATGAACAGCACTCTGTTGCTGTGGCCGGTGGAAGGGCTTCGCATGACATTATAATGACAGGGAAGAAAACACCGTGGCATGGGTGATTTATGACACTGGCCCAAATGCCTAATGATTCCATGATCCTCACAGAGGCTGGGCTCCCTGTTTGTGATTGAAGATGTTCTCTCACCTTCAGTTGGTTAATCTGAATGCTGACTCTACTTTGTTCCCTTGGCTTCTTCGGTCACAAGGAAACCAGGCCTGCTGAGTCCCACCAACAACCTCCCTCCGTACCTTAACACCTAGGGTATGGCATTTGTATTTGTTATTAGAGGGGTGTGTAATGAGACTCTTATTCTATATTTCCAAATCTTTTGTTGTAGTGTATACTTTATGTCCTAATTCTTTCCAGACAGTCTGCCCACTGGTTCTGAAAGGTAGGCACTGGGTACTAAAAAAATCCTTCTGCCAAACTCTTCTGTGAACGTTGAGTATCAAAATCCTGTAAAAGACGGCAGAGGAAGACTGAAAGTGTGGGGAAGGGCATACAACCCTGTCCAACATTATTTCTCTTCACAGTCATAACGTCCAGGGTCAAGCAGTAACGAGAAGAAACCGGGAATTACACCCACAGTTTCTGATGTTGTTCTATAGGACACTCAGCTCACTATCAGACTTCTCTAACTGGTGTGCCCACGTCTAAATCACAGAAAATCCCATCATGGGCCCTAGTTCTGGAACAATTGAGCATCTGTGTACTTCCTTTCTCAGGAGTAGATTCCATTCAGGCACTGGAATATAAAATTATATTGTTACCTGGGCCATCTCTAGATTAAGAACCACTGATTCCTTTGTTCCTATCCATAGTCATGATAGTGCTCATCTGTTCCTCATGCTGGACCTCTTTTTGAATGTACTCAGCCTCTGCTGTGTCTCTCTTGACTTTCATTTTAACAAGAAATCTCTGTCGTTCCAACTGAGGAAAGCAAAAATGAATCACTAAGGCATTTCCAGTCCTGCTGTTCCTGGCAACACTTT
>CABHPP010131126.1:0-29200 GCA_902168425.1 Peromyscus attwateri
CTTATCTTTCTCTGTTCTTAGTGGTTGGCACAGAAGAAATGTTCAGTAAATCCTCAGTAAACACATGTATCTTTGGGCATATAAAGAACATTCAGATCATGGTATGCAGCCATTTTATATTAGTTTGCACAATGCCCTGTTCACTTAGAAGTTCTAAATAAGACCTCTTCTCTCTTTCCATCTTCTTTCAGCCTTTGAAAAGCAGAGTCTCCTGATGTAGCTCAGCCGCCCCTCCCCCCCCCCCCCCCCCCCCCCCCGCCCGCCACCTCAGAACCTCCTGTCTGAGACTCTGGAGTGTTGGGAGGCTGTGTGCACACCACTGCTGGCATCTCCGTGCTTTTTAGAAGAATGTGAATAGCAGGTGCTTCTCCAAAGGAGGGTGAATATGGCCATAGGAGTCAGACTGTGTTTGTGTGACACCATCTGTCTGCAAGGCTCCACACAGAAGCGTCACTATATACATTGGGAGGGCTTTCTTCCTAGCATTCTTTTCTATACACACATCTTTTCACAGAATCTATGTTTTAAAAGATAATTTATTTTATGTAGAGATGTATATATCTGTTTGTTTGTTATGTGAACCACATGTTCACATACCCAGATGTTCAAAGAGTCCAGAAGGGGGCATTAGATCTCCAGGAACTAGAGTTACAGATGGTTATGGGCTGTTTGATTGTGAGCCTCCTAATGTGGGTGCTGGGAACCAAATCTGGGTCCTCTGCAAAAACAATAAATGCTCTTAACAGATGAGCTATCTCGTCAACCCCAGAATTTATGCTTTTTATGTCCTCCTCTTACTTAATGTTCTGTCATCACTATTTCCACTTTGCTATTTTCTAATGATTTCTGACAACTACTTAACATTCTGTTACATAATTTAGAACCCCCCCTTTAGCTTTTAAAATTTTTATCACTAGTTTATCATGTATACTTTTATATCATATAAACTATATTTTTCTGAAATTTTGATTCATATTAACTTACATTTATATGTGTGTGTGTTGTCTTAGTTATTTTTCTATTGCTATGATAATATATTATGTCCGAAAGCAAATTGAGGGGAAAAGGTTTGTTTTATCCTATAGCCTGTAGCCCTTTATGAGGAAAGTCGGGTCAAGAACTCAAGGCAGAAACTGATGCAGACACAATGGTGGAGTGTGGCTTGCTGGCTTGCTCAGTCTGTTTTCTTACAGCACCCAGTATTACCAGCCTAGGTATGACATCGCCCACCTTGAGCTGAGCCCTCCGACATTAATTATCAATCAAAAAAAATTGTGCTGCTTACTGACTTCCCCATCAGCCAATTCGATTTGGGCATTTTCTCAACTGAGGTTTCCCTCTAAAACAACGCTAGCTTGTGTCAAGTTGACATAAAACTAGCCAGTGCTTATATCTTAAAGGGTAACATGTGCTGAAGTCTTCATATCTCTGTATACAGTATTATAGTGCCAAATGCATTGCAGCTGTTATTTCAACCAACCCCTACAATAAATCTAGAAAGTAGACATTATTTATTTTCATTTACAAAGTAGAACTTGAGGCTTTAAAAGATTATGCAACTTGTTCAAGGAGATACTGTTGTCAGAGTAACATTACAAACAAGAGCTATCTGCCTCCGGTGGTGTATCTCATCCTCAGTGACCAACTCTACCTCCTCCTCCACAACTCTATTACTTTATCAGTGCTGAGGTAATCAGGGAAGTTGAATCCACTTTTTTCTCTCTTTTTTTTTGTTTTTTTGTTTTTTTTTTTTTGGTGCCCAGGACCCAGTGTAGGACCTTACATATGTTAAGTGAGCACTCTACTCACAACCCCAGCTGAATCAAGTTTTATTACGAAAGAAACACTGGTTACTTACTCAGGGTAAATCGTAACACTATTCACAGAATGCACATGCTTTTCACAACGTTCTGATTCCTCTGTGTTCTTTACAAGGGGATTCCTTAAAAAAATTTTAAGGTCATGTCTCTGTTACCTAGGCTGGTCTCAAGCTTGTGAGCCCAAGTACTTCTCCTGACTGAGTTTCCCTTATAATCAGAGCTACAAGCATGCACAAGAGCATGATAAAAAAGGGGCTCTAATAAGAAATTTTCTATAAATAAATATTTTCTGTTCTGATTTTGTTTGGTCTCGCAAACTCAAACTTTCTGTTTAGATTTAGTAAAGCATGCCAACCAGTTAAAGTTTAGAATTTATAAATTTTAAGAGTACCAAATTTGAAATTTTGGCCAATTGTACTTTCATGCATAGAAATGATCCTTTCAAATATACCTCATGGAAGTTTTCTAATCTTCTAAGATTACCTGAAATTGTTTGTCGTTATTTTGAGACAGGATCTTGCTATGTAGCCAAGAATGGCCTTAAACTCATTCTGTATCCCATGTTTGTCTTAACTTACGATCCTCCTGCTTCAACCTCCTGAGTCCTGGAATTACAAATATAAGCCATCACATTGGGTTTAAATGTAACATTTTACTTGTATTTAGTTGGTAGTTTATGGAAATTATTTTAATAATGAAAGTGTGTATGTGTGTGTGTGTGTGTGTGTGTGTGTGTGTGTGTGTGAAGGTGTATAGAGACCAGAAGTCAGTGTTGGCTTTCTTCCAAATGGCTCTCCACCTCATATTTTGAGACAGTGTGTCTCACTGAACCTGGAGCTTATCCATTCTATGAGGCTGGCTGATCAATCCCCCGTCTCAGCACACGGGGTTAGACACTCCCACCGTAGCACCTGGCTTTTATGGGAATTCTGGGGGTTCACATTCATATTTTCATGCTTGCACATCAGGAACTTTACAGAACAAGCTGTTTTCTAACCCAGTGAAAGGACATTTTTTGCACAGAGAGTATTTTTCTTCTTATCTAAATAAAAATGTTTTTAGAAGATAAATTAATAAATACAAGGAAGACATGGAACGTCTGTTTGTGTGTGACTGCCTGTGGAGGCCAGAAGAGGCTGCCAGACCCTCTGGGGCTTGAGTTATAGGCAGTTGTGAACTGCCTGATTGGGGGGAGGGGATCAAACACTGGTTTTCTGGAAGAACATCAGCGACTCTTAACCACAGACCTAGCTCTCCAGCCCCTGGAAAACTTAATTGATCAATCTCTCACCACTTTTAACTCCATCTTCCTCCGGTAGCTTAATTCAGCCTGACTTTTTATTATTAAATTACATTTTTAATGTGTTCTGACTCCATCCTTTGGGGTACCTTTAAAGAAATTGTAATGGAAGAAATGTGAGTTGAAATTTTCATATCTTCCTTTCTGTACGTCAGTGGGAACCATAGGACAAAGGGTTCGGCAGTTATGGTTGTGGTTTGGTAATGCTCCTGGATAGTTATAATTTGTACAGCACAATGGAGATAATTGAATGATACTCTTGGATTTCTTAATCCATGCCCCGTGGTTTTGTTACAAACATGGTCTGAATACGATGTTCTTTTCTAACATCAGATAGAGACAGAAGCAGCTAAGATATCTGGGGACTTGCATCCTGACCACACACTGCTGATAACTGTGTGACGTTCCTTGAGGCACAGAAGTTACAGAAAGATTATCGTTCATAATTGTAATGCTCATGAAAATAGAAAATCATTTCTTGTAAGGAAAAGATCAAGGAAAGTTTGACATGCTGGAATGCTTACTTTTCAAAGGTAGCCGGAGGATGGCTGAAGCGCCGTTTGAGATGCCTGTGAGCTGAACTCACTCCTGAAGGAACAGATGACTGTTAATGGCAGTCATAACTCCACGTAGTGCTTTCTCATCCATTCGTCTTTTAGCAGGAATGCCAAGGATCAGAGCAGCGGTTAACAGATTGCTGTGAGGGTATCTGTCACAGGAAAGCTTGTTAAATACGTAAGTTCCTATAAAAATTCTCTTTTAGAGGGTCTGAGGTGGGACCCAGGTATCTGTTTAGAGTATTCCAGAGACAGTGATACAGATACCACCAAAGCCACTTTCTGTGAAAGTCCACACAAGTCATAAAATCCTGACGGAGATCTGGGAAAAGTCATAGTTATACACCTCTGCTGGGAGAAAGTAGAATTTGAATTTCATTTTGACATTCTCATACAGGTTTGTAAAGTACCTTGCTCATAGGCCCCACCCATGACCCACCTTCTTTCCCTCTACTGAAGACTGCATTAATAAAGGGAGCTTCTCATACACAAAACACACAGCTAGCATCGTGGAGTCCTGCAATCAAAGTCAGAAGAGACCTTAGAAAGTGACTTCATCTTTCTAAATTGTTAGATTGATCATTTTTAAAGTATTTTCATAATAGGGATCCATTGAGTCCTGTGGTTATCTGGTTTGGCTTGCCCTTAATCATTACAGTGCTTACCATATACTAAGAAGAAATTTACGTATCACATCATTTACTTTTTACTGCAGGGTATACATATTTTCTAGATTTTTATACTCATTCTTAATGAAAAGCCCAGAGGGGGTGCTCCACGGATTTTTTTTTTTAAAAGAAGGGTGATACACTGCTCTAAAGTTAAAAAAAGGAAAATTCCAAGCATTGCTCTGAAATGAAGATTGTCCTGATGCTGTGTGTTTATGAAACATTAATGTGAGTTCAGAACTACACATTACAAATAAATCTCATTCACAATCTAGACTTCATAGCCACAACTACCATTAAGAATCAGCATTCTTGGCTGTATGTATAGTCTTCCTATCTTTCTTCATCAAATTAAAGTGAACGTACATAAACGTCCTTCAACACGATTTGCTCCTCTCTAAAACACCTATATGCTTAAAAATGTGAACACTAACATTGCCTAAAAGTGAGCGTCTTCTTGTGTGTCCCGGTACACTTCCCTTCCTTGGGTAAGCCTTCTCACATGGCGTGTGACTGCTCTTTTCTTCTCTCCACACAGGGCATTTTATTTAACAAAATGTTTTAGTTCTCATCCCTCTAATCAGCTCTGAGTTATTCTACAGGTGTGTTTCTTCTTTGTGTCCCCAAGAATGCAAGACCAGCATTTAATTTCACTCGTTCTATTTATTCAGTTGGTATGTGTATGAAACTGGACCTCTAAGTAGGCTGGGCTAGACTCAGACTTGTATTTCTTCTGCCTCAGTCCCCCAAATGCTGAAATTATAGGCAAGTGCTACCATGCCTGGCTTTATGGAAAACTGTTGAGGGAGGGGTGGGCTGTTCTATACCTCCAGTGTCAAATGTCCAACAACACATTGCCATTTGAGTAGAGAAAGCATATGCTGCGAAGGCACAGGAGAGAGGTGACCAAATGACTCATCATTTTCTGAAACTCAAAAGAAGTAGACTCAACGACTGTTGGCCGAGTTACGGCAGAGGACTGAGTTCCGGGAGGCAGCGTTGGCTGGGTGTTTTAAGATCCAGAGTCATGATGCCCACAGGAAGAGAGAGCTGTGAGAGCAAGTTGGGATGCCTGCTTGTTGAGCTATACTGGTTCAGAGAGCACTTATTTCTGGCCTCCCTGACCCCAAGATGGGGGCTTATTCGCACCACCCCTCCCCCCCCACAGTATTTACAGGACTTGCAGGGGTCCATAAGGTTTCTGTGATGGCTACTTCCTTTGTTACTTTGGGAGGTATGCTCATAGTCTTGGCATAGGTATTTTTAAAGCAGCCTCAAAACCCGTGATTTAAGTGTGCTGGAATGTCTAGCTTTGGTGGAACTTTGTGAACCAGGGCTTTGTAGACTTGCTACTAAAATTGGAACTTTCACTTCCCAGAAAGCATTTTAAACTACCTAAAGCTTTACTCTATAATAAAAAAATCCCTTTTCCCGTAGTGATATAGCTGCTAAGTACTAAAAAGTATTTTAATTGAATAGAAGTAATTTTAATTAAATAAAAGTTTGCATCTTTTAAATTTGTCAGCCCTTGAACAAATTAAAATTCATTTCTGTAGCCTGTCCTCTAGTTGGGTGACTTGAAAGGGACCTGTGTGGCTATTAACAGATTGATGGCCTGAGCATCACACTCCATATGTAGTAACATTAGGTATTTTTCTTTGAATTGTTTAGAATATTGCAATGTTTCAAGACTGAGGATATTTTCTCAGATTTTAGGCAGCCTTTTCTTTCCCAGTCCTGGAGTTCTGGGTTTTGAGAGATATTTGCACAACTGAAAAGACTTTTGTGCAGCAGCAGGCCTAGCTAATGAGTGCTGTGAGGAAATAGGACACCATTTTAAAGAATTCCTGAGATTCAGGCCCTTAGAGCAGTGGATCTCAACCTGTGGGGCGAGGCAGGTTTTTTTTTTTGGTGTGTGTATGTATGTGTGTGTGTGTGTGTGTGTGTGTGTGTGTGTGTGTGAGCATCAAATGACCTTTCACAGGGGTTGCCTAAGACCATCAGAAAACATAGATATTTACATTATGATTCATAACTGTAGCAAAACTACAGTTATGAAGTAGCAATGAAAATAATTTTATGGATGGGTCACCACACCATAACTGTTTTAAAGGGTTTCAGCATTTAGGAAGATTGAGAACCACTGCCTAAGACCTTATGCAGAATTAATTATTCTTTTCTCTAATTGGTTAAGTAAAACTTACACGTTAAGTCTCCTTACTTAAAAGGAATATATACAATGGAGGAAACTTGAAAGCTGCTAGACAGAGCAGTCACACCAGCTCCAGGAACCAGGAAGAAAGAGGATCCCAGTTTTCAGAGAGAAGTCACTAAGGGACAGCTTGGGAAAACCATTAGCTGACTGAACGCCGAGCAGAGCAGCCACACGGCGAGAGGTTGGCCTGTTCCCGTGCTCCTGAACAGGAGATGAGGAAAACAGGGAGGGAGTAATCGGCATGGAGGCGGAAGGAGGGAAATGGGTTTGGCTCATCTGAGTCCATTTCCCCTCTATAAGGGAGAAATGCAGTTCTGCAAATGCCTTCCTATCTAAGGGAGTGCTTGACAAATATCTAGACCTGTGGTAATGAGGTGATGGGGCATAAGCCTTCTTTTATTTGGAACATTATTTATAGGACAACTGGGAAAAATGACCACACATGCACGTAGTTAGGTTAGCACCCAGACAGCCAGTAATAAAGTGGTGAGGCATAAGTCTTTTCTTTGTAATCTTGTGCACATCATCACTGGAAAATATTACTGCACCAGCATACACATGCTCCTAAAGGACGCGCGTGCGCTCATGCACGCGCGCACACATATATACACCCACCACATACATGCACATACACTCCTATCCCCCCACACCTACCACACACACACACACACACACACACACACACACACCACATATACACCCACACACATATACCACACATATACCCCTACCTCACACACTCCACACACATTCCTACACACACACACACACATACACACACACACACACACACGTACCACACATACATCCCCCCCACATACTACACATACACCCCTCTACCACACACACCACACATACCTAACCTTCTACCTCCTATATGTATGTGCACAGAGTACCAACATATACATATATACATTGCATTACATATACACTCTGGTCCCTTCTCATTGCTTCCCAATCTGAGCCCTAGAGAATCTTGTTTTCACTTAACCAACTACTTCTCTTGCTTGACAGAGAATTTCTTTCTTTTGAATCAGCATGCGTGTTTGGTGTGTGTGTGTGTGTGTGTGTGTGTGTTGCACATTACTTTCTACATTAGCACTGTTTTTATTGTCTGCTGTCCTGATTTCAAATTCTGATCCAGTATTCTTGAATTATTATTATTCAAAATTTCCAGTTCTGTGTCCTTTCTCTATTAATAGCTATTCCCCCTTGGATCTGGAATAGTAATAAAATTTACAGGACAGGATTTGCTTAACTCTAAATCTTATTTGTTGTTTGTTTGTTTGTTTGTTTGTTTGTTTATTTGTTGAGACAGAGTCTCACTATATAGCCCAGGGCATTAATGGAACAATAATTTAATCTATTATTAAATATTTTAGGTACTCTCTTTTTGCATGAGTGTGTGTTTATATTTTCTTCACATAAAGTCTTGGCTTTGGGGAAGGGCCTATATTAAGTATAGATCAAAGAACAGGGGATTTATTTCCTTTGAGATCTGCACCAGTATCATCAACACACACGCTATAGGAAGCTGTGCCTGCGGTCTTGTTTCGTGAGGCCCTAGTTTGTGAGCAGTTAGGCGTCTCTCAATGTATGTCGCTGTTACATATGGCCATTGTTCTTGGATTCAGTATGGCTTTTGAAAAGTTTTTGAAGAGTTCTTCTCTTTCCTTCGTTTCCTCCACTGTCATGCATTTGAACATCAGCCGGGAACAGTCTGCAGATCCATATCCTCGGGGAGTAGTCTAGCATGTTCTAAGAGCGGACCGTTGTAAGCTTGAAGATGATCAGCTCATGTTTAGGTTTAGATTCGTTGATAAGAGCAGATGTTGGTGGCAGTGTGGCCATATTTTTTTAGGGTCCTTGCTGTGACAGAGAACTCTTAGGCAGTGAGCGTTTCTAAACCTTAGGACCTTTGGCACCGGATGTTTGTGCCTCACACTCGCCACTTTGTCCCCTCAAGAAGCCCAACCTCAGGTCCCTGTTCCCCTACTGGTTCTCATAGACATTAGAAGTGCTTTCCCAAAGTCAGACAAGGACCATTTTCCCAAATGATAACACCGTTAAGGTGAGAGGCTTAATTATATATATTCATTTGTCTGAGCTCAGTGCTGAGATGTGTTAGGAATATTTGGGGTGATACTTGCATTTAAGTTGGTGGACTTTGACCAAGGACGGTCACCCCATAATATTGGTGGGTCTCATCCAACCAATTAATAACCTAAGTAGGATAAAAGTCTGACCTTAGGCTATCTTTGCATTTAAACTTCTAGGTTTGCTGCTTCCTAGTTCTTCAGGTCAGTGGCCTTGGACTTAAACTACAACATTGGCTCTTCTCTGGTTTTCCAGCCTGAATATCCACTCTGAAGAGCTGGAACTTTCTAGCCTCCATTACCAGGTGAAATAATGCCTTTAAAATACATCAGTTTTGAGGCAAATGTGCTGGCCCACTCTCTGTAATCCCAGTACTCATGAGGCTGAGTTAGCAAGACTGTAAATTTGCTTCCAGTCTGGGCTTTAAGTAAGAGCCTATCTTCCAAACTATACAGGCTCAGAAACCACTTTCTCCCTCTGTAGACATCCTATCAGTCCTGTTTCTCTGGAGAACCATGACTAATACACAGGGCATGAGTACCAATGTTTACTCAGTGCAGGATGTGTGTCAGGCATTCTATACGTATTAACTCAGAATCTGCAGATTAGAAGTTAGAAGTTACAAGTTAGAAGTAACAGAGCTCCAAAGAAGTTAAGGAAGATGCCCTTAACTATTGGTTATTTTCCTGTTCTGTCTTCCTGTCCCCATCTTACAAGGAAAGGAACTAGTCCTTAACTATTGGTTATTTTCCCGTTGTTCTGTCTTCCTGTCCCCATCTTACAAGGAAAGGAGCTCAAATCATGACACCATTTTTTTGATTTTTTTTTTTGGTGGGGGGTTGTTTCTACTCTCTTCAAATTTTTCTTAAAGCTGAAGTCCTTTAATTAGACCATCAAAACACTTTCTAGGCCAGGGTATAGCTCTGTGGTAGAACATTTATCCAGCATGTGTAAGGCCAGAGTTCAGCCCTCAGCACTGAAAACAATTCTATTTTTTATGGATTTCAATGTTGCCTCATTCTAGAATAGTAAATGAAGCCAATTATGACCTTTAAGCGAAGTTGTAATTTCACACTTTGCTATCTCAACTCCATTGCTAAAATTCTTCTGTCTTTCATGTTTTGCTCCAGTTGACTCATTCCTATTCCTACACAGTATTTCATGGAAAGACAGTGGCACAGCTCATTTATCTGTACTGCTACTACTAGAGAGTTGAGCCGCTTCGGCACAAAGACTAAGTGATGCTGCTAAGAACATTCTTGCATCTAGATACATATTAGTTACATATTGTCAAAGAGCGAGATTAGTGTGCCCAAAGACAGGAGCACTTCAGTTATAGTGGATAATGCCAAACAGAAGTTCAAATTACTTGATTCAATTTATGCTTGCCTAGAAGGTATAAGAATTCCTGTGACCCTACATCTTCATGGCATTATTAGTACTTAGAAACTTTGGCCAACCTGGGCATTTTGTAGTAGAATTTCATTGTAGTTTTAAAGTACCTTCCCTTGAGTGCTATTAAGAGCGTATTTCTTTTCTTTTCTTTTCTTTTTTTTTTTTCTAGACAAGGTTTCTCTGTATTGTTTTGGTGCCTGTCCTGGATCTCGCTGTGTAGATCAGACTGGCCTCGAACTCACAGAGACCCACCTGGCTCTGCCTCCCGAGAGCTGGGATTAAAGGCGTGCGCCACCACCGCCCAGCCCAAGAGCATATTTCTACATATTTGTTTGCCTCTAGTTTTTTCTCTTTAGTTAAGTGATTGTTCTGTTCTTTTACTTCATTATTGGGTTGTTATTTTTTTCATTAATTAGTAGGAGCCATTTTATATACATTTTAAAAAATCTAAGTTTTTGATGGCTTAATGTTTTAATGGTGACATATCTTTAATATTTAAATTTTCTAGTAGTTGGCTCCTGCCACATAATACCCAATAGATTTTTTAAAGGTAGATTTTTTTTTATTCAGTAGCACTGCTATATTCTGTTAATGGGTCTCATTTTCCCCATGAATTCTTGTACATTTTCTATGTGAACACCATATTATCCATGATTAATAATACTTAATTTCTCCTTATCACTCCTTATATATTTCATTTTAATGTCTACTATGATTATTATGACTTCTAGTAATTTGTTGGAATAGAAGTTGTGTACATAGTTATCATTGTCTAAGATCACAAGAATAAATCTATCTACATATCTATCATCGATCAATCTAAGTTGCCTATTAATCTTATCTATCTATCTATCTGTCTATCTATCTATCTATTCACGTTGTGATTCTCAGTATCAAATCCAGGGTTTCATACATACTAGGTAAGTGAAGAATCACCTAGCTACACAATACAGCTAAATAATAGCTTTTAAAACCTGGTTACAGATCATTTTCATGATTTCTTGGTCTGATGATAACAGCACTTAGTAAGATAATAACCAACTAAGTTTTAAGGTAGCAGAATGAAGGAAAATACACATCAAGAAAAAAATAAACCAGAAAACAAATGTCCAATTGTTACTAACCAAACAATAGTTAGTTCCTTGAAACTTGAATGAAATTGGTAAACACTTCTCAGGATGGATTTTAATATATATAATATATATGTATATATATATATATATGCACACAAAAAGGAATTCTCAGAAATGAAAAAGATGGCACAGCTACAGATGTTGTCCTGCAGATAGTAAGTGGCATGATGAAGATTGAAATCATCAGTCAAAACCCTTGGTCCAACAATTCCATCTCCGGCTGTGCTATCTGATTTCTGTTTCTAGTAAGTATTTGTGAAAGAAATGGTGCAATCTCATACAAACGTTCAGAAACCAGAGAACAAATGGCTCTGCTTTCTAACGCTGTTGAACCAGGCTGTTTAAACAACCGAAGAAGACTACTAGAAATTTAAGATTTATTTTTTAATCAGGAAATGTATCAGTTTTATAGGTCTATATTTATAATATTTATTACCATGCTATGATTATTCTTCACATATATTTTAGCGTTTCCACCATTTGTAAGGGAACAGTAAAGCATAATAAATGGGTGGGCAAAAATCTAATAAGGAAAAGGAGACTTGTAAGGCTCACTGAAAAGCTTCTTTTTACAGCAGATGGAGACCATTACAGAAAGCTGGTCCAAATACAGAAAAACACTGACTGAAGGGTGCCCATCTACAACATGACCTCTACACCCGAGTGTTGGGAAACTTTTCAGAAGACAAGTTGGAGAGGACCAGATGTTAGCCCTAAAGATAAATGAGCAACTCTAAATGATTTCTGCAGATTGTGTTTATAAAAATTATACATACATATATACAAAACAATTATAATTAAAGAATAAGAGGTCATGAATTTGAGGAGGAGTGGAAGGGTCATGGGAGGAATTGGAAAGAGAAGAGGTAGGAAAAATAGTATTCAGTACTCCTATATTAAGTTCACAAAGAATAATAACTTTAAAAACTGAGATAGGGGAATGGAAAAGTACTGAAGAGCATTAGCGGTGTGTGTGTGTGTGTGTGTGTGTGTGTGTGTGTGTGTGTGTGTCAGTGTGAATGGGTCATCTATGTTTGCTAATTGTTGGTCGTAAGAACAGGCTCCTATCTTCATACTGTGAGATAGGGATGCTATTTTTCTTGATTATTAAATTTCAAAAGCGTGACTCCCAAGTCCTAAAAAGAAATAAGGATATTCTTGCATCGTAGATTTGTATCTCAAAGGCACAGAGAAATAATTTATAACTGTAACTTGTTTTCTTTTTTTTAATGAAAATGAGAAGGCACAATGATCTACCGAAAGGAGATCAGAGGCCTGCCTATAGTTTTGCCAAACTGAGAGGAACAGAATGTTAAGGCCATCTGGATCAGAGGTTGATCTAACACTGAATTTAAATGCTGTCAGAAACATATGACAATGGGAAGGAAAATTACATGCTAGTTCTGCTCATAAATATGGAGATAAAAATTTTATTCAAAGCTTTAGTAAGAAAAAATAAGCAACAAATGGAAAAGATCACACGTGATGACCAAATATCACAGATGCAATATTAGAGAATATGTTCTTTTAGTTTACAGCAGTAGCAGATTAAAGGAAAAATATACGATCCTCCCAATGTATGCAGGTAAAAAGCATTTGTCAGAATTCAGCATCTAGTCAGGATTAAAAAAAATTAAATCTGGAAATAGATGAGAAGGGTTTTAACTTAATAAGAGGCCTTCATAAAAGCATGTTAACTTCACATCAACATTTGTTCTTTTACAGAACATGAATGTTTTAATGAATATCATATTGCAATTAAGATATGGGATACTTAAAATTATTATATCATGATGTATAGATGTTTCTGAGGTAAAATAAATGTATTTTGAACAATGTATTAAGAAAAAGCA
Source organism: Peromyscus attwateri (assembly GCA_902168425.1). Lineage (NCBI taxonomy): Eukaryota > Metazoa > Chordata > Mammalia > Rodentia > Cricetidae > Peromyscus > Peromyscus attwateri. Next base: position 13,039 of record CABHPP010131126.1, read on the forward strand.
ACCACAACATAACAACACAAAGCAGTTCCACAGAGCATTTATAACTTCCATGTTTTTCCCTCAAAAAATAAAAAAAAAAAAACCACTTTTTTCACAGATTTAAGCAACAAATTAACACAGTCTACAGATTTCAAAACATACACAGAGCTTTTGGCTGCAGAGACTGGTGTTCAGGGTTGAGAAAAACAAAACAAAACAAGACAAAATAAAACAAAATAAAAAAAAACAAAAAAGCTATTGTCTTGCCTAACAACGAATCTCAGGAGATTTTCTATCAACAGATTATTTCATTTATCACTTCCTTTCCTGCCCTCATAAAATGAAACACAGGATACTTCAGCACACGGCAGTGTTCCTATTGCCAAACACTCTTTTTGGTGAGTCCTCGTATGTGGCTGATAACATCACTTACTCTTAGCAACATGCACATAGGCCTGCACGCATTCATGTGCATGGATGCTCTGTTTCCAGTCAAACACCAAAGATGAGGACATTGCGGCCACGGCAGCCGTGGGATGAGATCTGCTAGATGACTGTTAAGTCATATTCTGCTCCCGAGAACCCTGCAGGCACTGTTAGGTCTTCTGCCCTGGAGAAAATGAGTGAAGAACGTCATTTCTAGTAGGGAGGACCAGTCCCTCAGCTAGTGAGAAGTGAGCAGCTCTTTGGCAGTGACTAAATGACCATCATCAATACGATTTTTAAAAGCTTCCATTTTTTTTTTGGTTTGGTTCTGGTTCTAAGGTTTGAGTTAGCTATTTATATACATTTTTTGACGTTTGTGCAATTCTAAGAAAATTGTCTAAAGTTAAAATACTAGAAATATAGCACATGATTAATGTGGCTTATCACTGGAACTCATGTATGCTAGCAGCTTTGCATATGCATTTAAGGAAGGGGTATAGGCAAATCATTTGTTGCTATAAGATAAAATTAATATACAAGTATGATGTCATACTACACCATCACCATGGTGACACTTCCAAGGCTTGTTTTTGACAAGGCATATGACTACCTCCTTCATTAAACACTCTATTGGATATTATAGTATATATAAGAATGAAACCAAACCAAAGGGCATAACGATTAGAAAAGATAAACAGAAGGATTTTTATTTGCAGATAATTTATTTTGAGACCAAAATATTATTTACTTGCAAAATTATGCAACAAAGCTCTTATCAGTTTGGCTTTCTTTCTCAGTAATACTTTTTAACAAAGATAATCGTGTTTATGTGGCTATTCTTGCTTTCTTCTTGGACTTTGCTTGCTTAGACATCTTTTTCCAAATGTGTAACTTTCAACCTGTCTGTAACTTTGCACTCTAGTTATTTTTGGCAGCATATAATTCTGTTTGTTTAATCAACTAAGGCATTTTGTTTATGGGCATTGCATGTGGTTGGCATTATTTATTTTTGCCACTGTATGTTGTACTTTTTCTTTGTACCAACTGTTCAGATTTCCTTTTCTTACATAGTTTTTCATTTTCAAAATTTATTTTACTCCATTAGTTTAGAAATTGCGACCCTTAGTTAGCACTTAAATGGTAATTTTCACCTGTGTCCTTCTCTTTGTGGATTACTGTCTGGCATTTTAATGTATGTTTGTCAACAATAAGACACCGTCACTTTTTATACAGCGGACTTTTAAATTTACTCATGCATTTGCCAAGTTCCATGCTTTTCCTTTTTTTTTTTCTGCAAAAAATATGTGTTCCATTTGGGAAAATGTGCACTATGGCCAAACTGAATCCATTACCAGTTCCTTTTTTGCAAACCCATTGGTGAGGACTCTCACCCTCACTTTTCCTCTAAAAGTCCTGTTGACGACTTCCTGCATCACTGTGAAGATGTTGTCTTTTTCTATGTTGCTCCTGAAGAGAAGTTTGCTTCAGAGTAATTGTAGCTCCTTGAACAACAGGTGGTCACTAGTGTTGAAATATCATGGCTTTTGGCTTTTTAGTATTTCACTATGACATATGTGAGTGAGATGAACAACCTGTCTCCTGAGATGCATTCAGTCTCTGGAACTTCTACTGAACACTCTCTTCTAAGTCTGTGACAGTCCCAGCCTGTGTGTGCTCTAACACTGAGCTGCACACTCACTGGCTTTCCTTTCTAACGGCCCTCCAGTCAGACACAGTGTTGGTTGTCTCACTGCCTCCTTCACATCTGTTTTGTGGGCCTGTTCCACACATGGTCTCTCTGGGTGGTGGTCTGGATAATTTGTTTTACTGTCCTCTAGTTTACCAGTTGTTTTCTTCTGCTGTGTCTATCAGGGCCTTCTCTGTCCATTGAGCTTCAAGTTTCATTTATTGAATTTTCTTTCGTAGATGGTGGACTGGCTGGTTTTCTATGTCAACTTGACACAAGCTATGGTCATCCAGAGGAAGGAACCTCAGCTGAGGAAAGACCTCCATGAGATCCAGCTGCAAGGCATTTTTTCAATTATTGATTAATGGAGAAGGGCTCAGTCCATGGTGGGTGGGGCCATCCCTGGGCTGGCAGTCCTGGGTTCTATAAGAAAGCAGGCTGAGCAAGCCAGGGCAAGCAAGCCAGTAAGCAGTACCCCTCCATGGCCTCTGCGTCAGTTCCTGCTCCCAGATCCTGCCCTGTTTGAGTTCTTGTCCTGACTTCCTTTAGTGATGAACAGCAATGCTAAAGTGTAAGCCAAATAAACCCTTTCCTCCCCAGCTTGCCCTTTGGTCATGGTGTTTAGTCACAGCGATAGAAACTCTAAGACAGATAGTGTTTGGTTTTTCCTCATATCTGTGCTCTGCTTTTCAGGAGTTTCTGTTTCCATGCACATTTATGATTTCTTTCCTTAAACAAGGTTGAGAAGAGTTTTAAGGCCGGTGATTGACTACTTGTTGTAATGTCTGTTTGGTTTTGTTCCCGCAACTCTTAAATAGTGTAGGACTTCTAAAGCTGTGTCTGTTCGTAGTAGCTTTATATTAAACACTGATTGCATGAGGAAGAAAAGCATTCCCAAGCATTTAAAGAGGATTTGGTATTTGAAGAATAATTTTTATTAGAGATAGCTCAGTGTGTGTGAATGCTTGCTTGAAAGCCTGAAGGCCTGAAGACCTAAGTTCACCTCCCCTGCACCCATGTAAAAAGCTGGACATGGCTGCAGATCTCTGTAACTCCAGCACTGGGGGCAAAGACAGGCAGATCTGAGAGCTCACTGGGCAGAAAGTCTGCGGTTGATATGTTGCGTACCCCAATAAACTTATCTGGGGGTCAGAGAACAGAACAGCCACTATATTAAACATAGAGGTTAGGCAGTGGTAGCACATGTCTTTAATCCTAGCATTCTGGAGGCAGAGATCCATCCAGATCTCTGTGAGTTCAAGGCCACACTGGAAATAGCCAGGCATGGTGACACACGCCTTTAATCTCTGTACTTGAGATCTCATGTCTAGCTTGAGAAAGACACATGCCTTTAATCCCAGGAAGTGACGGCAGGAAGCAGAAAAGTATATAAGACATGAGGACCAGGAACTTTAGCTTTTTAAGCTTTTAGGCTTTTAGCAGCAGTTCAGCTGAGATCCATTCAGATGAGGACTCAGAGGCTTCCAGTTTGAGGAAACAAGATCAGCTGAGAATTTGGCAAGGTGAAGTTGGCTGTGGCTTGCTCTGTTTCTCTGATCTTTCAGCGTTCACCCCAATACTTGGCTCTGGGTTTGTTTTTATTAATAAGACCTTTTAAGATTTGTGCTACAAAAGTCTGTTCAAAACAAATACCTTCCAGTTCAGTGAGAGACCCTGCCTCAAGGCGATAAACTGGAGTAATAGAAGACACCTGAGGTCTCTTTCTGGGCTCTGCATATGCACTTATGGGCATGCACCTCACATGCATGCCACATACACACACACACACACACACACACCATACAAATCATACACATCATACAGACACACCTACACATAGAGTTTTACTTATAATTTGTGTGACACTTTTTCTTTCTAGTAGAATGCAATCTGAATAGCATAGCAAACCATTACCAGAAATCAAAATTATTATTTTTATCCTTTCTTAGAAAGAAAAATACAAATTCTACAATGCTTTATCTATAATACCTAATAAATTTATATTCTACTTTGGTCTGGTTTTTAATCATATTCTTTCTTTAGCCCAAATGTCAACATTTCTATTTTCATACTATTACATCATCAGGTTTGCTTGATGTACACACACCTGGCAGCTTTACTTGCTCATCATTCTTCCCGTATCTCAGATTGTTTCTGAGCTAATATTCTTTCTTTCTGTCTTTCTGTCTGCCTGCCTGTCTGTCTACCTGTCCCTATATAGTGTAGATTGCTTGGTAATGAAGCATCTCAGTTTGGTTGGTCACAACCCCTTCACTCTGCACATTCTTTTCCCTTCAACTATTGAAGAAATGACACCATTCTCTCCTAACGTATACTGTAGCTGTTCCTATCATTTTGGTTTTCTTTTGTATGTAACTTCATGTTTCCAGAGGTGGACTGTATCTCTAATTTAGCATACTTGGAATACCCCATGATTCCTAGATTTGTGCACTTTCATGCTTTTTGAATTTCAAAAATTGTAGTGTTTGGTCTGGGGAGATGGTTTTGCAGGTAAAGTGCTTGCCATGCGATCATGGGGATCTGAGTTCGGATCTCTGGCACACATGTAAAACTGGGTGCAGAATCTCTTGTCTGTAATCCCTGTACTGGGAGGGGGATGTGGACAGAGACAGGTGGACTTGCTGACCAGTGAGGCTATCCAAAACAGTAAGCTGTAGGTTCAGTGAGGACCTTGCCTAAATCAGTGCAGTGGAGAGAGATAGAGAAAGATACCCATCAATCTCTGACCTCCATATGTGCATGCATCTGCATACACATAGATGTATCATTCGTACAAAATAGTATTACAGCCATTTTTAAATTCTCTTATTAAATCCTTTTTATTTATTTTCTTATTCTGGAACTCTGGTTAAGTCTTTCATTGCTGGTCTTTTCCTGTAGACTTCCTTCATAATTTTTTTTTTAAATTTTACATCTTTGACTCTTTGTTATACAGTCTATATAATTCTTACAAATCTCAAGATACATAGTCACTAATTTTCTCTTTAGTTGTGTTTATTACTTAGTGGATTAATGAGTTTTTATTTCAGCTTACGTTTTCATTTGTAGATGTTTCACCCCACCCCACTTCAGCTGAAAGTTAAGGCACAGCTTGAGATTTCAGTGCTAGCTTCAAGCTCAATATCCCCCGAACAGTACATTGACAACATTTGCCTCAGGAACCAACTCTGCCGCTCCTAGCTCCCCACTCAGCACCATGAACTCTACCCAGAGTCCTTTTGGAAAGACACTAGTATAATTTCCAAACCATTTGTAAGACTACCAGTGTTTCAGAGACTACTCTGTGTGTTTGAAATCCATTAGCAAAAGATTGCACACAAATTTATTCTACCAGGGTGTGCTAGAAATCATCAGATTAAAGCAACGCTTAATTTCAATTCTGCAGACGGAAGTATCTTTACTGTTATCAACATCCTTTATCAGGGACGCCGAGCTCAGCCTACTTTGAAGAGTTTTTTTCATTCATCAGGGAAATCAGTCCAGAAGTCTAGGAGTCCAGCAAAACAAAAGGTGTTTGTTATTTAAGCATTCAATAAATACAAAGTCCTTTGTCAACACTGTAAAGTAACATTTCATTTTCCCACCACACCTCCCTTTCACCTCTCTACCTGATATCATAGTTTATTCTTTATTCCTGCTTGATTGAATATAAAGTAGAAGAAACAGTCAGTGTAGAGGGAAGGAAGAGATGATTGTGGAAAAAATGCATTTCAAATCTGAATAAATAACTGAGCCAATTAGACCAAATTCTTAACAAACTATCCAAGAACTTAATTTGAAAGTTTTTTTTTTTCTCTCTCAAATAGACCCATGGGAAGTATTCAACTCATCATGTGCCAATTTAATGTGCTCATTCATTCAACAAGTGGTTACTGAGTGCCTATTATTTTCCAGGCACCATAATGGGTGCTAGGGATACAACGGCAATCAAAATAAAGCCGTTTCTGTTCCCAAGCAGCTTACAGTTTAGCCAGAGATACAAACTGCATAAACAGTAATCATTAGAACCCAACCATCTGTGAAAGCAATGAGGAAGTGCTGGGTTACAAGGAAGCATACAGAACCCAGAGGGGTCACCCTACAGAGGAGAAGCAATGGTGGGTGAGGTGTGCGAGAGGAAAGAGGTGAAAACACCAGCAAGAAATAACAGAGATAGTATTACCTCAGTGAAACAGAGGTTCCGAGTGGGTGGATGGAAGAGAATGGAGGGCCATGTCTTAGGTACTTTCTATTGTCTATTGTGAAGAGACACCACAGCCAACGCAACTCTTACAAGGAAACATTTAACTGGGGGCTTGTTTGCAGTTCAGAGGGGGAGTCCATGGCCGTCATGGCAGGGGACATGGCCACAGGCAGGCAGGCATGGTGCTGGAGCAGTAGCTGAGAGCTATGTGTTGAGACAGCGACCACGAGGCAGAGAGAGAAAAACCTTGAAGCCCATCCCCAGCGAAACACCTCCTTCAACAAGACCACACCTCCTAATGGTTCTCAAGCAGTTTCACTAACTAGGGACCAAGTATTCAAACATATCAGCCTATGGGGGGACAATCTCATCTGAACCACTACAGACCACTTTTGGGAAAGACTATAAAAGATGAGTTTTGAAAATTACCATGGTTAGAGAACTGGTAGGATGTTGAAATGTTGCACTTAAGACCAGTGGAGAGTCACATGACATATTTTATATATATATATATATATATATATATATATATATATATATATATATATATAAAATCTGGGATAGATTTGCATTTTGCAGATTATTCGGGACAGAGTATGAAGACTGAAATATAAATGATGGAGGTTGGGTATCTGGGGAACCAGATGGGATATATTTTGCTGACTCAAGTGAGAGATGATGGTGTCTCTTACAAGACTGCAGAGGATAAGTGCTGAGGCAAATGGACATATTTAATACTTTCCAGAGAAGATGTGTAGCCTGTACAGAAGCGAGAGAGTTAGAGAGGACAGTTCAAGAGAAGATTCTGTGATTTTGACCTAGTAAAACTGTCCCCAGAGGAAAGCAGACCTTGAATTGTGGCTGGGAAATTTGAATCTTACTAAAGCATGACCCTGGCTTTCAGCCTAGCATCCATTTATAATTTGTGTAGAAAAGAGGACTTCCTCCCATTATTGTTACTGACTCAATGAAGAGAGATACTTCCTTGTTCGTTCATTCTTTGTTGCTCCTTATTCTCAGTTGCAGAAAATGTTTTCCATGACACAGGTATTAGGTATCAAGCAGTTAGTCTGACTCCATGAAAATGAAGCAGGAACAAGGAAGAACTTGGGAGTTGCTGTTGCCACCAGTTTGGAAACAGAGATCAATTTTAGTTTGAGTTGGGGTTACAGCTCTTACGCTGGGATTCGCTATGTCCATTAGGAACTGATTTTCATGGCAGAATAGAAATCTAGAAAAATGTCTATTGAGCAAAGCCATAAATGGTACAAAAATATGAAGCCAAGAATGTTTGTAGTACAGTGGCTGTAAGTATGGGCTTTAGAACCATTGTGTGATGGTCAGTGACAAGAGTTCATATTTGAACTTCACCACTGTGTGAATCTCTAGTGTGGCTTATTACTTAATCATGATATGGCCTTGTTACTTTATCTGTGCAAAAGATGACTTCCTTACATACCTAATTGGATTTTTACAAGGATTATATAAATTACTATATATTGTTACCTCAGCTCCTCATAGGCTTCTTATCTGAGCTGTGAGAAGGAGATGAGCAAGGTATGGGCTGAGGCAGAACCACAAAGCAGGAGTGTGTTTTGATGTTAGTTGTGCTGTGGTACCTACTGAAGCTTGCTGGGCCTGGATGATTGTGACTCACCCTGCATACTAGCGGCAAGCCGACACAGATCCCAGGCAGTGGGCCCCATCGAAGGAGCTCAGATCCCCCAAATGCAGGTGAAGGTAATGCCTCACTAATGTTCCTTTGATGTCTGCAATTAAAGTTCACTCTTTTTCATGGTAGTTAAGTCTTTGCCCTCTTACTGATTTTGAAAGGAAGTGTGACATTTTTGAGAGGCGAATAAGATAATTGGGGGCAACTGAGCAAAGTTTTCGATTGTGTTCCCGCTGCAGTACGTGAAGTACATGCCACTTTCTCAATAGGAAAGGACGACTGGCGGGCTGACAAGGTGAGTCATTGCTGAAGTGTATTCAAACAGAATTAGAGAGCAGAACAACAGGGAGGGAGGGGGGGGGGACTCTAGCAGGAAATAAACCCTGTGGGTCATTCTGAGGTGTGACCTCCTAGGATGTCTGTTGAAGTTTATTTGAATAATACTAGGATGTTAAACATGGGACAAGAGAGTCTTCTGTAACCTGTGGGAAATTTTTGTCACTCAGGTTTTCCACTTTTTATGAAAGATTATTTTCCCTTTTATGTTAGAATATTCTTTTCAAGATATGACTAGATCAATTATTTTTAAAAGGCTACAGTCACTGGTTTGGTGGTACATGCCTTTGATCTAGCCCTTGAGAGGCATAGGCAGGCAGATTTCTACGAGCTGGTTGCCAGCCTATTCTACAGAGCAAGTTCCAGGTCAGCCAGGGCTATATGGTGAGACCCAGTCTCAAAAACTAAATAAAATAAATTAATTAATCAAAAAAATAAACTGTTGTAGCCAAAATACCTTATTTTAATCAAATAGAGCAAATTCTGGACAGGATTTAAATAAATGATTTTCACCTAAAATCTAACAATCTGAGTTTAAATTGATGTGGTTTTTTTTTTTAAGTCTTCAATTTTCCACATTCTTTCAGCAACCCACTTTCCACAGTGTGTGCAGAAAAGTATTTTTAAAATTTCCAGTTATTTTCCTGTTTAAGCTTCTTTTTATGTCCCATTGACCTAAGGCTTGCGAGACCTACCACTACATTGAGCACCAGGGTATTGCTGAATACGTATTTGATCTGTATCCCCATTGCCTACACACAATTGTGAAAACCCTATCACCTCGTAGGAATAAGCATGCTTAATCTACTGATAAGATGCTGTTGCTGGGGCTCCTGCATAGCCTGGTGGTGTGTGTGTGTGTGTGTGTGTACAGGGCAGTGTATTTTCCAGGGGAAACAGTCTTATGAACTTTCAGGTCCCATCTTTTGACCCCAAGTGAAGGGAGCAGACGAAAGCTGGGGTGATCACCACTGGCTGATGGTTGAATAATTATATCTATCCAATGAAGAGCTGCAAAAGATTGGGTTTGGGGCATGTCTGGACAGTGAGACAGAGGGGCCCGGGGCCTGAGTAGAAGCACCAAGCCTTGTACTCTGTGTCCTTCTTATCTGGCTGTTCATCGGCGTTCTTTGTAATAACCTTTATATTAAAAGTCTAAGAGAATTCTGTGAGCTGCTCAATCAAATTAAATATGAGCCCAAGGAAGAGGCTTTGTGAACCCCAGTTAGCAGGAGGTGAAGTCACAACCCAGGACTTGCCACTGGCCTCTAAAGTGAGCAGGGTAAATGATGTTTGATGTATATGGCATCTGATCATGTCTCTAGATAATGCCAGAATCTAACTGACTTTGGAGCACTGAACCGGTGTGTCCTGGGCTGGGAGATAACGCCACCACACAGTCACAGAAAATGCTGCCCTGGGACAGCTCCTCACCACTGTAGCTTCGGCTCCTGGTGTGATTTCTCTGTTTCTGGGCTCGAGCTGTACAGAACTTCCATTTTTCTACGTACAGCCTCCTTCCTGGATCAGGCATGGCAGATCCACATACAGATAAAGACAGAGTCCAACACAGTGCATCAGGCTGGGTGTAAGACACCAAGAGCTGTGCTTTCTCTCTGAGTCTCAGGGTATTGAATACTTTCATCATCCTTTGTGATATCCTCTTGTTATGTCGTATTTTAGAAAGCCATTTACCTATTTTGGATATGTGTATTTCTTCAGGAAAGACTACTAGGAACAGCATCGTTGAGCTAAAGAGTAAGCATTTTTAATGGTCTTGAACCATAGCAACAAATGGCCGCCTTGACAACCTTGGTACCTTTTTGAACCTAAAAATAACCAATAATTACTCCTATTGTCTTAATAACCCATTCATATCAGCAGCCCTGTACTTGACTGTGTTTTTCCTGTATTTGGTTTTTCTCCTTCCCTTCTTTCATCTTTCCAGTGTATAGATAGGTCTCAACAATACTACCAGCAGATTGTTTTAAAAATCCTTTCCTAAGCATGTATTTCATATTTTCCTCTCACACAGCTTAATCGGCCCTTCCCCCTTTCCTTCTGCGTCTAAGTGTGTTCTTTAGGCAAGTTGGAGGGTAGGAGTCAGAATAAAGTGGGCACAGTGCTCTCAGGTGCTGTTTTTTTAAAATGTAGGTCAGAGAAAGCTGAGTGTGGTGGTGTATGTCTATAATCCCAGCGCTTGGGAAGTAGAGTCGGGAGGAGCAGGAGTTCAAGACCAGCCTAGGATACATAAGACGCTATGGGGAGAGGGTGGTAGGTCAGAGAACATTTGAGTATCCTCAGAGTCAGGCATCTCAGAGGCTCCTATTTCAGTCTGTATGTTATACCCCATTATATAAGTCATATGTGAATATATTAGCTCCCTACCAGTGCTTCTTGATTTCTTAGATGCACGTGTGGGTTACTAAAAGTAAAATTATGTGTTGTGTGAATTCTTTTTAAGATGACTTCGAAACAGACTCTCTGAATTTAGATATTCTGTTACATACTATTTTATATAAACAAATGCCATCATTTGGATATGGTTTGTCCTCCAGAGGTTTATGTGTGGAAGACTTGGTCCCCAGTGTGCTGGTATTAGAATAGTGGAACTGTGAAAGGGTAAGGCCTTCTCAGAGGTAGTGAGGTCATGAAGGCTCCATCTTCACTATGGATTAATGCTGTCTCCCAGGAGCTAGTCAAGTCTCATGTGGCTTGATTAATTCATGAGAGAATGAGTTGTTACAGCATCTCCCCTGAATCTTCCTTTTATACATGCTACTTACTCACTGCTCCAAAGCATCTGACACTGCCACACCATTCACCATGGGGGTCTCATCAGAGCTAAGCAGATACCGGCATTATCTATTGGCGAATAAGATACTGATTGCCTTACCCCATACGAATATCATTGTTTCTTGCAAGATCCATGACTTTGATGAAGGAACTAGTCTTTTTCTTTTGTTAGAGAAAAATCAATTGAGTGATATAATATAAGCATATGTAAAATTGTATAAGAGCCCCATTAGTGGTTATAAGCATATGTAGAAGTTTATAAGAGCCTCATTAGTGGTTATTGATCTATAAAGAGGTAGAGAAGAATAGGTCCAAATGAATTAAGATACGGAATCACATTAGATTAAAGAGAAATTGTCTCACTGGGTAGACCAGGCTGACCTTGAACTCACAGACATCTGCCTACCTCTGCCTTCTGAGTGCTGAGATTTAAGGTGTATGCCACCAAGCCCAGCTTATATCTTAACATTTGGCTTTGCTCTTTGCTGTGTTTTTTGTTTGTTTGTTTGTTTGTTTTTTTTAGCACAAATAGCTAAGACAATAAGCGAATTGTAGAGCAGGTATCTATCTCTGTAGTATTATGACTTCTAATGCCTATTTGTTCTTTATCCTCATCTCCTGGTATACATTGCTCATAACTCTTGGAGTCTCTGGTAAGTGCCTTTTATACTAAAAAGATAACTGGTGGCGGGAGCTTGCTAGATGAGGCCTGGCTGCCACTGAAACAACTCTGTGAACAGAAAGTTGGAGCCTTTGACCCTGCTGTCCAGCCTCTGGAAAGAGGAGAGACTGAATGTTGTGTTGATCACCAGTGGCCAGTAATTCAGCCAATAATGCCTCCATAATGAGGATGACATAAACTTCCTGGAAGACCGGATCTGGAGAGCTCCTGAAATGCCAAACACCTGCAGGTACCTGAAAGATGGCTTGCTCTTTCCCTCACAGCTTGTCACATGCAATCCTTCCCACTAGCTCGTAGTTTGTATACTTTTGTAATAAGTAGGAACACTTAACAAAAGGGGGGGAGGGGAGACGGCCCAGCAGGTAATGCCGTTGCTACCCAGCCTGATAATCCGAGTTCAACACACAGCAGAAGGAGAGGGCCAGCTCCTGTACATTGTCCTCTGACCTCCGTGTGTGCTTTGGCACACACACACCTTCCTCCCTTCGTACAGACAAAATAGATGAACAAATATAAGAAAAAAAGGAAAGCGTTCCTCTGGGTTCTATTCTGGTAAATCAAAGGCTGTGAGAACATTTGATTGATATCTGGAGAAAACAACCTTGAAGGCATGACTAGGAGGATCTGAAGAGAGGGACACTCTGGTGGGGCTGAGCCTCTTTTCTGTAGAATGTCAGAGCTGAATTAAACTAATAGGCTATTGTGGTGAGATATTTGATCACACTGTGAACCCTGAGACTGTGTTATTTAAATAAAATCAGCCATAGGTCAAGAGGCAGAGCAAGCAACCAGTTGACTAGAAGTGACCATAGGGAGTGAGGTGAAGTCAGTCGGTCAGAGAGATGTGGTGGGGAGGGGCACAGGAAGTAGAAGGGAGGGACATCCGGTTGGAGGAGTTTTGTTTCAGATGGTACAGGGGAAAACTCTCTTTCTGAGATGATGGTGGAGGAGGAAGGTCACCTGGTTGTTTCTCTGCCTCTCTGAGCTAGCAGGGTTTTGCCCCAGCATCTGGCTCCCGAGTCTTTATTGGTAAAAAACAAACAACAAACAAACAAACAATCAAAAACAAACAAACAAAAAAGATAGAGACTTAGTTAAAACAACATTTGCCTCCCTATGTGGGGGTGGCAGAGGCTGACGTGAAGGCTCTCCTGGGCTGTGGGCCTCAGTAGAGAGGCAGTGGTAGGTTCAGGTGCAGCCACTGTGCCACAGATTAAAAAAAAAAAACAAAAAAAAAAACAACAGCAGCCTATCATCTGGTGCCAGAGAATTAGCCAGCATGACCCCCCTCCCCACACACATCTGGTCACAGAAGTAGTCAGTGCTGAGAATACTGTAGCTCTTTTTTCCTCTTATACTGATCACTGAGGCAATTCTGAAGATAATTGACTTCCATAGAGCAAAATATTAAAAAATGACAATTGTAGACTTTTATCACAGGTATGAGAGAATTATAATCATAGTTTAATTTTTAAATGAAAATCTTTTTTGTATACCAGACACATAGAGGCTCCACCCATAGCTAGATCTATTAGTTGCCACCAAATTACATTCTTTCCTAGAGTGTCTGAGGACATTCTATTGTCATTGGAAATCACATTAATAATATTAATTAGTACATCATGTAATGGTGAGGACCACCCTGATTTCTTAATACTCAAAATCAAGCTGTTAGCTGAGGTCTTCTAAACATTTTAACAAACATGTGTAAGCTAATGTTTAAAACTACATCTAGGGTATGGTGAGATGTCTCAGCAGTTAAGAGCACTGTCTGCTCTTCAAGAGAATCAAGATTTGAGTCCCAGCACCCACATGGCAGCTCACGACAGTTTATAACTCCAGTTCCAGTAGATCTTATCCTCTCCTCTGCTTCTGTAGGTACCAGGCACACATCTGATGCATAGACATACATGAAGGCAAGACACTCATACATAGAAAGTAAAAGTAATGAAGAAACCTACACATTGATTCAAAGACAAACATTCTCCTTCCTTTAGCCCAAACGAGAGGAAAATAAAGGTAAAAATGGATGTTTAGGAGGCTGAAGTAGAAGGATCATGAGTTTGAGGCCAGCCTGGGCTACATCTGAGAACTTTTAAACACCCCTCCCACTGCCACCAAAAATGTTTATAATTTGTGTTTGTTCCCATTTACCAAGTTAATGTATAGTTTGGACCCAAACAGAAGGACCACCTTATGTCAGTTGTGGTGAGGTGCAGGCATTTTGTACAGTTTCTCTGAATTCTTTAGACTTACAGAAAATGGAACCATCCAAACAAGTCCTTTGGCTTGGTTCTCTCTGCTCCAAGCTTCCGTTTCCATCATCTGTCTGTTAGAGGAACATTTAGGGCAGAAGTGCTTGCCCCGAGGCCTAGGAGATTGTGTGGGCACAAGTAAGTACCTGCATGTTCGATGAATGAGAATACCTCTCCTCTGAAGTTTATAATTAGTAATTGTTTGAAAGACCTCACTCTAAGGGAGGGGGGAACATACATCATCTGGGCATAAGATGCGAATGTGTTTGAAATGCAGAGGTCTAAAAAAAAAAGTTGGGGGCAAGTTCTTTCATTACAGGCTCCTAGATACTATTCCAGCTAAAGAATGCATGCGCTCCTCTTTTTGATCTTTTCTTTTGCACTGATGAAATGGCATACCAATACTGGATGGGAAGTTACTGGAAAGGGACAGGCTACTGAGGAAAGCAGGTTTGATGTATGAGATCACATCCTCTACCCAGGAAGGGTGGAGTTCACCGGAGCACGCCTTCATTACATACCAAGCCAATAGTTTCACATGAAGCGGATACAATTTACCTTTTGTGGAATCCTTAGTGTGTTGGCTAGTCTTATGTCAACTTGACACAAGCTAGAGTTATTTTAAAGAAGGGAACCTCAATTGAGAAAAATGTCTCCATAAGATCCAGCTGTGAGGCACTTTCTTAAGAAGTGTTTGATGTGGGAGGGCCCAGCCCACAGTGGGAATGGCAATCCCTGGCCTAGTGGTCCTGGGTTCTATAAGAAAGCAGGCTGAGCAAGCCATGACAGCAAGCCAGTAAGCAGCACCCCTCCATGGCCCCTGCATCAGCTCCTGCCTCCAGGATCCTTCCCTGTTTGAGTTCCTGTCCTGACTTCCTTCAGTGGTAAACAGTGCCGTGGAAGTGTAAGCCAAAGAAACCCTTTTCTTCCCAAGTTTCTTTGGTCATGGTGTTTCGTCACAGTGATGGTAGCCCTAACTAAGACACTTAGCTTTTTCTGTTTATATTCAGGTTGGATATAATATGATCCACTAAGAATTAATTCTATAAAAGGCCAATCTCAAGAGACGATGTCTGTAATAACCTCAACACTCTTAATGGGTTATTGGCTCTCAAACGTACATTATTATTCTTCCTAATGGACATTTATCAAGTCTTGGAGACATTTAAAACATTTTTATATATTTTTTATGGTTTATTTTTATTTTTAAATTTTAAAGGTTTATTTATTTTGTTTTATACGTACGAGTGTTTTGCCTACCTATATGTATGTATGCCATGTGCATGGAGGTCAGAAGAGGGCATAGATCCTCTGGAACTGGATTTACACCATGTCAGTGCTGGGAACTCAATCCATGTCTTCTGCAATAGCAGCAAGTGCTTTTAACTACTGAGCCATCTCTCCAGTCTCTCTCTCTCTCTCTCTCTCTCTCTCTCTCTCTCTCTCTCTCTCTCTTTTATCTTTAATGATCAGTATGTTCATGTGTCTCTGTGTGGGTCTGTGCATGTGTGTGCAGTGCTTACAAGAGCAAGGAAGGGTGTTGGATCCCATGGAAGTGGAGTTAGAGGTTGTTGTGGGCTGAGGATGCTGGAGCTGGGAACCAGACTGGGGTCTTTTACAGGAACAGTGCACACTTTAACCAAGGTGAATATTTTCAACCCTGGAGATGTGGGGGAGGTGGTGTTACTGGCCTTTGGCAAATAGAGGCCAGAGATGATTTAAACAGACTGTGCAGGACACTCCACAACAAAGAGACATCTGCCTAAGTCCTAGTGCTTAGTGGCTGAGAGACTCTACATTAAATACACTAGAATTGTTTTATGGAGTATAGGTTGTCACTGAACACATTTGATCTAATAAATCTTAGAGCAGCAAAATAATGTGGGCTCATTTGCTTAAGGTGCCTGTCTCTCTTAGAAGCAGATGAAAGGTTGGAGCTTTATGGTATGGGTTTGGATTCAAAAGGAGACTTTTTTTTTTTTTTTTTTTTTTTGGTTTGGTTTGGTTTTGTTTTGTTTTTTGAGACAGGGTTTCTTTATGTAGTTTTGGTGCCTGTCCTGGATCTCTCTCTGTAGACCAGGCTGGCCTCAAACTCACAGAGATCTGCCTGGCTCTGCCTCCCGAG
>CABHPP010131126.1:29300-46484 GCA_902168425.1 Peromyscus attwateri
TTTTTTCTTTTTAAGATTTATTTATTTATCATGTATACAGTATTCATGCCTGCAGGCCAGAAGAGGACACTAGATCTCATTATAGTTGGCTGTGAGCCACCATGTGGTTGCTGGGAATCGAACTCAGGACCTCTGGAAGAACATCTAATGCTCTTAACCTCTAAGCCACCTCACCAGCCCACAAAAGGAGTTTTAAGATCACACATGAACAAAAAAATCTGTAACTTTGAAAGAATAAGGAAGATCTACTATCGGCAGAAATCAATCAGATGATAACACGCCTCCTGTAAATGCTGGGGCTGGTGGGATCTGTCACCATCAGTTCGGTCCCTGTCCCTGCAAAGTTCCGGGGTGGGGTGAGCTTCAGTGCTGGTTTGTTTCAACAAACAGTCTGTCTGTCTTCTCATCACCTTCCTAAATATCAAGGTTCAGCTTCAGATTCACTTTCCCTTCAGCCATAAGCAGGTCTCTAAGTACTCACCAGGGAGGGACAAGAGAATGCCAATTCCAGAGTCCCCCTAGTAGAGTCAGGGATTTCCCCCCTTCCTCTTTAAACTGCACCTCTGTCTCATTGGCTCTAATTGGCTTATCAGAGCCGAGAACAGTAAACAGCAGGAACAGTCACGTTGATTAGCTACAGCTGAGCTGAGTTCAAAGCAGGGGACCAAGAAACTCTGGATGTTTAAACAAAAATAGGAGTAGCTATTAAAAAAATAAAGATAGGTGGTAGCAAGGCAACCATGCCAACCCTGTAGGGAATATTCAAGGCAGGAAAGATAACTTGGAAAAAGATGGGGTGGTGGGGGCGGGGGAAGCATATCCTGTTCAAACTTGACCTTGAATGTAATTGATATGGCTGAGTCCAGAAGACATTGTAGGTAACTGTAGCATGAATCTTAAAAGTTCTTATTAATAAAATCAAACCTGAGGCCAGTTATTGGAGTGAATGCTAGAAGATCAGAGAAGCAGGACAAGCCACAGCTACCTCACCTCACCAATTCCTCATCTGATCCTGTTTCCTCAGACTGGAAGCTTCTGAGTCCTCATCCAGAATGAATCTCAGCTGAACTGCTGCTCAAAGCCTGAAACCTTAACCAACCAAATGCTTCTAGTTTCTGGTCTTTTCGCCTTATATATCTTTCTGTTTTTGCCATCACTCCCTGGGATTAAAGGCTCACTTCTTGGGATTAAAGGCGTGTGTCACCACGTCTGGTCATTTCCAATGTGGCCTTGAACTCACAGAGATCTAGAGGGATTTCTACTTCTGGAATGCTAGGATTAAAGGCATGTGTACCACCATTTTCTAGCTTTTGTATCTAGTGGCTGTTCTGTCTCTGACCCCAGATAAGTTTATTAGGGTGCACAATATTTTGGGGAACACAATATCACCACAGGTAACAGGAACAAATACACATATCAGATTATAAAGACATGATAAAGATTTTATTCTTTTTTAATATTTTAATTTCAGGGGGCTCATCCCTGGGGAAGACTAATTAACCTTCTCCCAGTAGTCCTTAGTTGCCTATAGTTCTTTGTCTTGGTATGGTACCCCATGAGATTTCCTCATTGTTCAGGTCTTTTTAGGCAGCTCATGGAGGAAACTGCCCTGTCAATTCTAGCAGACACGATCTCACAACTGATAGGAATTCTAGTCACACCGCCATGATCGCGCATGCCCTTGTGAGACACTTAGTCACTTCTGCCTAGTCATTTCTGGGTCATACGTCCTACGTAATCCGTGTGCTACATGGTCATGTAATTTGTGTGCAGTGTGATCATGTAATCAATGGGCATACATGGAACAGCCACGTGGGCCCATGTGCACATGCACAGGGTAGTCCTTAAAAGGCAGGTCCCACGTACACTCCCCCTCCTCCGCACATGTCTTTTCAGCAGGCCTGACCACACACTCTGTCCTGTCCCCTCCCTCCTCCTAATAAAACTCTGATAGTGGGTTTTGTTGTGTCTCCTGACTTTTCCTGGCAGGGTAAGAGCACCGCATAAAACCAACAACAACAGACTTCCTGGTCCTCTGACTCTTAACAATCTTCCTGCTCCCTCCTCTGAGATGTCCCCTGAGACTTAGGTGAAGGAGTTGAATTGTAAAGGTAGCACTTAGGGCTGGGCACCCCATGAGCTTTAGTTCTCTGCATTTTGACCAGTTGTGGGTCTCTGTTGCAAAGAGAAACCTCTTTGATGGAGGGTGGGAGCCACACTCATCTGTGGTCTAAGAACAAATATTAGATGCAGTTAAGGATTATGCTGGTTTAGTAGGGTGTTGGTAGTATGCTCTCTTCTAAGATCCACAACTTTCACCAGCCCCAGGTTGTTGGCTAGGTTTCCAGTACCTAGCATGATTTCCCTCCTGTCAAGTGGACCTTAAGTCCAATTAGACAGCTACTGGTTGCTGCCAAGACACAAATGCCACCATTGTAACTTTAGAGATAACTTGGCATGCTGGTTAATGTGGTTCGTAGGCCTCACAGCTAGGTAGAACGGTTGGTTGCTTACCTTGGCAAGTTGCCTAGCACCTTCCAAAACTATGAAAATTGGTCCTCAGGGACTTTCAGGCCAGATCCAGCTTAGATCCTTCTAAAGATCTACTTACTAGTATACGCAAAGCCCCGGGTTTGATTCTCAGTGCAAGAAGGGGTGGGGAAAGAATCGGATTTTCCCCAATGCTATGGTGATGTTGAAAAGACTAGAAAGGCAGTTTAGACTGCACAAAGAGAACACTGTGATTTGGGGCAACTGCTCTGTCATCCGGGAACATGCTTTGTGATTGGACAGAGTTTGTTTTCTGGCTGCAAGGCTTAAATTAAGTATGAGAATGCTTAACACATGGAACATCACATATTGTCATTGGTTCATAAACTAGTAAATACTAGTTTGCAATTTCATCCCCACTATATTTACTGTGCAAACTCCTCGAACTGCTTTAAGTAAGAATCTGTTTCTTTGCTCTGCCTTAGTACATAAGTATAAGAACTAAACGAGGTCATGCTTATATAAATCACAGTTACCGAAAGAGACTGTAATGAACCAAGTCACGATAACTGATATTCGCAATAGATTACACTGAGAGTGGTAAGGAGGGTGGAGACATATCTTAGGACTAACAAGGCATTCCTATCACACAGCAACAGCAGAAACTTACTACATTCCGTTCTAGAGCCCACTGTCTCAACAACTCACCACAAACTTTCCTTTGTTGTAGAATGTATTTACTTTATGTTGTTGCTGCTGCTGCTGCTGAAACAGATCTTCACCCTTGAGACTAGCCTGGCCTGGAACTCACTATGCAGCTCAGACTTAGAATGTTTTCTTAAGTAAGAAACAATTTTTACCTGCAATAGGGCATGCGTTTAAAATATAAAAAGTACAGAGAATTGTCTAGTAGTATTTCCTCCTTTGTGTGAGTGTCTGCTGTACACTTCATTTTGATCTAACTTTGATTCTTCAGTCCTTTGCTGTGATTGTTGTGGAACAATCTCTGTACACTGTAAATATGTAGTACTCTCATTGGTTAATAAAGAGCTAACTGACCTATAGCTGGGCAGGAAGAGACTGGGTGAGAGAGCCAGACTAGGCGAACTCTGGAAAGAAGAAAGGCAGAGTCTGAGGAGTTGTGAGACAGATGCAGAGGAAGTAGGATGTATAAAAAATAAGGTAACAAGCCATGAGCCACATGGTAGAACTTACATAAGAGATATAGGTTAATTTAAGTTGTAGGATCTAGTTAGTAACAAGCCTAAGATATCAGCCAAGCATTTATAATTAATACTAAGTCTCAGTGTGGTTATTTGGGAGCAGGCTGGTGGGACAGAGCTGACTGGTGGCCACAATGAAAAACTCCACCTACATGTGATAACAAGGTGGGCGATGATTTCATATCTGGGAGAGAGAACCTTTGGAGGAGAGTGAAGATCAGATTTCATTTCCAGTTTTGGACATTTTACTCTTGAATTTTCAATAAAATATGCAAGCTGAGATGCCAGAGCAAAAAAAAATCGAACTGTGTGAGTCTTGAACATAAAAAGTAAAGGTCTGGGGGATGGAGAGAGAGCTCATTGGTTAAGAGTGTTTGCTGTGCAACCATGAAGATATGAGTTTGGATCTAGATCCCAGTTAAGAATCTGGATGCAGTCTCTTCAGTATCTACAACCCCAGCTCTGTGGGGGATGGAGACAGGAGGGTTGCTGGTCCTGGCTACCTGCCTATGCAGAAAAATGCCAGCTTCCAAGTTCAGGAAGAGACTACTGATTCAAAGAGGAAAGGTGAAATGTGACAGAGGAAGACATCCAATCCTCTCATCTAACCGATATGTGTGGGCACAAAATGTGCACAACACACAAGCATAAAACACACACACACACACACACACACACACACACACACACACACACAGTCTGCACCAGAAATACAGACGTGGTAACCATAGTATTTATAGCAAATGAACATTGAGAATGACGGAAGAAAAGGAAAGGGGTCTGAGAGAACTTGACATTTAAGCAGCCTACTGCCGACAGCCTTCCTGTGAGAGGATTGAGTAAACAGCAAAGGAGGCTGAGAAGACAACAGTGGAACAGTGAAAACAGCTGGGAACATAGCAGTGTCTGAGGAGGAAGGAGTGAGCAGCCATAGCAAATTCTAATGAGAGGCAAGGTGATCACCAACTAGTCCCGAGTCCATGGACCGCTGGGGGCTGCAACACACAGATGTGGGTGACAGATGAAGGGGATGGAGGGACACCTCCAGACAATTGTTGGTATTTTTTCCTAAACACATGCTGTACTTCAGGAAAAGGTGTATTCTTATGTAAGAAAACATTCTAAGCCTGAGCTGCGTAGTGAGTTCCAGGCCAGCCTAGTCTCAGGAGTGACGAGCTGTCTCAACAACAACAAAATAAGGAAATCAATTCTACACCAAAGGAAAGTTTGCAGTAGGGGTCGTTGAGACAGCAGGATCTGAAAGGGAATGCAACAGGTTTCTGCTGCTGCTGTATGACAAGAATTCCAGAAGATATTTGCTATTCTGGGAATGGTGGAGGCAAAGGAGCGAACTGAAAGAACAAACGTCTCGCACAGAGGTGGGTTGCACATCCAAGGCACAGGTGGGAAATGAGCTTTGGAGAGAAGGATGCATCCCCTCTGTAGCAGGAGGTGTGGAGGAGATAGTGCAGAGGGCTCTTTTCTTGTTCCTTTTCCTTTCTCTGTTTTCACTTCTCTTCCTCCTTATCCTTCTGCTCCTCCTCATCTTCCGCTTCCCTAACGCTGGCATTATAGACCTGCTCCTCATGGGTGGCCTCCTTATTTCTTAACTGTCCTAATCCCTTTGTTGGTTTAGTCTACCTTCTGAAATATTGCCTTGGCTTCTGGATGAATAATCTAGTTTTCATGTCTGTTAATTTTATTGATTTTGTTTTTCATTATCTAAAGCCTATTTTTAAATGTTTTTTTCTCTTTATAGCAATACTCTTCTTATTTCATGAAAACTCTCTAACTTCTTCCAGTACAATTAAAGATTAACTTTTTTCCTTTGTTCTTTTCATTACTTAAATCTCTTGGGTAAACAGTTCTGTTTGTTCATCTTGGTCTTCTCCTTTATTTTCTTTCAATGTCTGGCAACCTCCAGTCTAGCTGAGCAGATCTGTGAAGCTGGGGAGAGTTTCCTTTGCCTATTAATAGTATTGCTTAAACAAATAGCCTTTTCAACAGAAGTCAGAAGTGGACTCTGAGTAAACAAACCCATAGACATTTATTTTTATGGTGTATAGCTATATCAGTTTAATTCTGAGGAATGTTTGCCATCACCTACTCAGTATCAGGTACACACACACACACACACACACACACACACACACTCACACACTTATGTGTACACGCCAGGGGAATATGAGAGTATGTGATTGAGGCTTTCAACTGCTTACTCCAATCCATATAGAGTGTACCCTCTCTCCTGTTTTATATCTGACTTGTCCCGTCTCTACTCTCCAGAGCAAAGTTATCCTTCAGTTCTTAGGACTGGGCCTACTCATTTCCACCCTTCTCTCTGGCTCATCTTCTGTGCAGTCTACAGCATCTCCTTTCTTTCTCCGTGTTCTGTAACGCAAACCTTTCAGACTTTAAAATCTGTTCACATTCTAACGCTGTCAAGCCAGCTTCCTGACTTGAGAAACCATCAGTTACTCAATTTCTTTGGGCACATTTCTAACCAGAACTATTCAGGCTTGGAGCCCTAAAGCCTCTCTTTCTCCCTCTCCATCCCCCTCCTCTTCATTTCCTTCTGTTACAGGCAGAATTGACAGGCTGCTGCTGCCCCTTGTGATGAGAGGGAGCTATTAAACTGTCAAGAGCATTGTTCTTTCGCATTTTCACGCTATCTGTTATAGAAATGAAAGTGAGACGACTTCTCTCACAGATGATTTTTAAGAGGTGAAGGTAAAACATCATAATTTATTATCATGATTATAAACATATAGTCTTCAAATATGTTGTCTAGATATCATTTTACTAGAGCAGTGCAGAATTTTAAATGCTGTTTTTTCCCTTTCTTTCTATGTGTATTTTCATCTATTCCCTTGCCTAGAATAAATAATCAGACACTGCTCATCTTGTGGATGTGAGGTTTTAATTCCTCCATTTTCAATAGGTTCTAAATAGACATAGCCACGTTTCAAATTCAATGTCATTTAGTCTAAATTTTTTCTAAAGGCATGAATAAGAATAGCATGCTGTGGAAGCCCACAAAGGTTTCCTAGTGAGATCTGAGCTTGCTTTACACAGCAGGGCTGCATTAGGAGATGGCTGGACCACCTGCATGATTACCAGGTGATTGGAACGGTCTGCACTTGGCTGTGCTGGGGGGAGTTCTTTTGCTCCACCCCTTGGCATTCCTTTAAAAGTCCTTTAAAAGAGACAGAAGGGGCCAGTGGGTTTTGATCCAGACCCTCCTGAGGCTATCCTGTGTTTCTGTCTCTCTCCTCTGTATTTCTATCTAAATATTTTTCCCTTCTCCCTCTTCAAGAGTACCCTGGGGTAAAAGTGGGAGCAGGTCTCCCTCAGCATGCCTGGACTAGACACATTGTTTTAATTATTGTTTTTGCCTCCCTGGTGAAAAAAATTATTTGTGTGTGTGTGTGTGTGTGTGTGTGTGTGTGTGTGTGTGTGTCTGTGTGTCTGTCTGTCTGAGTGCATGCCATATAGGCAGGTGCTATGGTTTCAGAAAAGGATGTCAGATCACCTGAAGCTGGAGTTACAGGCAGCTTTGAGCTGCCTGACATGGATTTTGGAAACTGAGCTCAGGTCCTCTGTAAGAGCAACAAGTGGTCTTAACCACAGAGCCTTGCTTCCAGCCCTACATATGCATTTTTCAAGAGAGACAACTGCTATTTTGGATTGGATATGACTCAAGCTGCCAAGAAACCCAATACTATACTGTAACATGTTTCTGCTGCATTTCAGTTCGAATTCTGTCTTTCCTGGCTCAATGACTTCCACAGCAAACATCAGATTGAATATTTACTTAGTGTAATACTTATTATACCTAGAAAATGTTCCCCATTATCTATGGATAATGAAGTATGTATTCTTTTTTATTTTTATTTTTTCTTTTACTGAAAATAGATTCTTTTCTCACATAGTATATCTGGTTTACAGGTTATCCCACCTCTACTCCTTACAGATCCTCCCCACCTTCCCACCCATTATGTCTAGACCTAGTAATAGCCCTAGGAGAGGGAGACCTGTGAATTTTACATAGGGAACTGAGAAGACAGCTGAAGCAAAGCCTGGTTGTCAAATGGAATCAGAAATCTAAAAAGGATAAATCATATCTGAGTGCAGACCAAGCAGCTTTTGAATCTGTTAAAAATGACAGAGACCAGTCCATACCCAGTTAGCCATACCCAAGTCTCTACATCATTGGCAGAAGTATCAGAACAGCATCAATCTTTGACCTGTCATGACCATGAGGTAGGAGTAGTTTTCCCATGGAAGAGGAACATAGGGAAGACTGATCTTATTTTATCTAGGCAAAAGGGGTGCAATTAATTCCCCAGTGTCCTGCTGTTTGTCCTCAGTCTGGGCTGGGTCCCGGCAGCAGGTGTTGCATTTGGGCAACTTGCCCAGAGGTCAGTGTTGCCATTGTCCAGATGGAGACATCTTCTTTGGAGAGCTTTGGTCACTGTTAGGATCTGGGAGTCTCTGCCTGATATAATAAGCCTTTTTGATTAACATTTTAAATGCCATATTCTGCAGATCTCTGAGCATTTGAGGACTGCCTGTCTATTAGGTATGAATGGCTGACTGTCACCTAGTATTCCCTAAGTCTCCCATGTCTTAGCAGCTTCCATAAGGCTAGGACTTGCTGTCTCCTGAGAAGGCAAAGAAGAGTGACAGGGGGAAGATCCAAAGGCCAAATGAGAACAGAAGAAAAGGGGTTTGTG
The DNA here is from genome assembly GCA_902168425.1 of Peromyscus attwateri. NCBI lineage: Eukaryota > Metazoa > Chordata > Mammalia > Rodentia > Cricetidae > Peromyscus > Peromyscus attwateri. Next base: position 37,750 of record CABHPP010131126.1, read on the forward strand.
AGTCAGGGTGCGGCCCAACCCTGAGAAAAGGACCCTCTTGGTGGACCAGAAGCTCCATCCTGAATGATTTATATAGAAATATAATTTCTTAAGGTCATACAATACCTCCCTGGTTCTGTATAAAGAAAGTCAAGTGTTCCATCCTATTGCAGAATCATTTTAATTAATAAATGTTGATTGACAGAATATCTTAACAGAGGCCTCTGCTTGCAACTAGTACTTTGGAAGGAGCTGAGTCAACTTCAAGGCAACCTGGTCTATACAGGAAGTACCACACCAGCCAAGACTAGAGACTCTGTCTCAACCAACAAACTGCCAGCCATGGTAACAGACACCTTTAATCCTAACACTCAGCAGGCAGATGCAGGCCAATCTCTGTGAGGTTGAGGCCAGCCTAGTCTGCATAGTGAGTTCCAGAACAGTCAGGGATATTCAGAGAAACCTTGTCTGAAAACAAAAACAACAACAAAAGAAATACATTGTAATAATTATGTTTAATCTGCCTCCTATATTTTATTTTATGAGAATTCAAATTCAACTCTATTCTTTTGAAACTAAAACAAAATTTAGTTGAACTTTAGAAGTTATTTAATTTCCTGTGCATATGAACCTATTGTGGAGTTGGAGACCATGGGAAAGCTCAACCGGACTCTAGCAAGATTTTAATCAACTGAGTTTTATTTAAGCTGCCGCTGACCACAACTTTTGGTCTGATTTGGGACCTATGAACTAACAGGGGAAGCAGGGAAGCACTTTTAAAGGAAAAAGCCACAATCCATCCCTGCTATGCACTTTTGCAGGTGTGAGATAACATCCCTGTCTTTTGTATTCCTGGAAAATTTACATTCCTGGTATTGTCTTAACAGCCTGGGGTTGCTGACAGGGCTGGTCTCAGGTCTCTAAGATAGTTGTGTTAGTCAACATTAATTCCTCAGCTGCTACATTTCCCATTGGCTTTGGCTCCTATGAATTAAATCATTGATTCACATTCATGTAGCGCTAGCGGTTGATGTTTTAACTGTGTTGACTCTTTCTTCTTCTATATGTGAGTAGCCAATTTATGATATAAGGCCTATGGTAACACCCAGAAGCAACAGGGATGGGTTTTAGTTGGTAAGTAATATTCTCTCCCCTCTTTCTTATATACATACACACATATATGTATAATATATATGGGATTTTCAGATGATTATGATTTGATTTAATTGAGCTGTACTAGTTCATTTGATAAGGAAATAATACTGTAAACAAATATAAATAAAAATCTGTAAGTCAAGCATAAAGTGTTATAATATAGTTTATTATTAATATAACATATTTATAATTATAAAACTATATATAAATATAGAAAATAAATTATATATGAATATGATGTAATATAATTATTAGAAATAAACTAGAAAATTTTAAGTTCTGAAAAATAAAATAAAAAAGAGACAGAAGATCTTAGGATAAATATTTTAAGGAGCAATGAGAAAACATGAAATTGGGCTGGAGAAATGGCTCAACCATTAAAGGCTGGGCTCACAACAACAACAAAAAACAACTATGAAATTACATCATTTTCAGGAAATGAAAATAATAATAATCATATTAAGTGAATAATACCAGTCTCAGAAAGAGAAAAATTGTATGTGGCTTGTCATTTGCAGTTCCATGTACAATGAAGATACATGATGAAATTTTTTAATGTGTAAATGAATAAAACCTAAAAATGGAGCCCGATGGTGGCTTAGTGGGTAAGAGAATTTGCCCTGCAAGCCTGACAACCCAAGTTCAACTCACTGAACCCATGTACAAAAGATGTTGCCAGCATGCTAGGTTTCTTGACTTGGTGTAAGTTTCTTTCCACTATTAAAGCTAACATTCCTATACTTAACCTTATACCTTATCCTTTGAAGATAGGAGGACATCTTAGTAGCTACGTGAACTTTTTTTTTTTATTATTTAAAGATTATTATTCGGTGACAATCTGGGTGGCCTGCACTATCACCAGTGACCATGGTGTTGACTCAGCCCACGCTGCTGCCAGAGGCCATGTCTGGCTGAGTTGGTGGCCCTATTGCAGCCAGGGTCTGCATTAATATCAGTGGCTCTGGTTACCATCAAAGGCAATGCAGATGCCTGGGGTCCAGATACCAGCACAGGAAATCTAGGTCCTCCCATACTAGAAGAGCTTCCCCCTCACTTGAGAAAACTCACCCTACCCCACAGGCCTGGCTCTGCCCTCACCTGAGAGGAGCAGTCCCAGTGGCCTGGACCAACCAACTCAGCTGCCACCCAAGCATACTTCCAAGGCTTGGAGTTGGCACACCCCAGCATCTACCCCATCTATGATCTGCTAGAGCATGTGAAGGGACTGATACTATGGAACCATAGCTGCAGGATCTCTATAACTTGGGACAAGAACAGGCTATCAGAGAGCAATGTCAGTGGGGGTCCAGTTTTGATGGTGAACCAAAGCCAGAGGCCTTGAACCTGACCTACAACATATTACATAATGAACATTTGCAAGCAATGCTGTTTGGCAAAAGGACATACTGCATGACACACAGCAGCTCCCAATGCCACTAAGATGAATAAAGAGGCGATGGAGAGACAGGAAAGACAGAGGAGGGAAGTGTTTTCCCTTTCATTAAAAACTTGTTTGTTTTTATCTTATTTTTATTCTTTTTAAGCTTTCTTTAGGAGGGTACTACAAGAGTGAGGGGCAGATGTAGAAGAACTGAAAGATTAGCAGGATTGGGGTACATAATGTAAAATTCTCAAAGAATCAATTTAAAAAAGGGAAAAAAGATTATTATTTGGAAAATTAGGTTTCGAATCTTTATTCCCTGAGCCATCTTACCAGCCCCCAAGGGAAATCATTTTGTATAAACAATCAACATTTGTCTAAATTGCCAGCACTGGGTATGCTTTTGATCATAATCCCTTACTTTGTAAACATTCTTCATAGATCTTGGAAGGACAATTTTCAGGTTCATATGGAAACACAAAAATACTCAAGATAGCTAAAAATGATCCTAAATAATAGAATAACTGCTGGAGGTATCACCAGTCCCAATTTCAAGTTGTACTACAAAGCTATAATAATAAAAACAGCATGATATTGGCATAAAGACAGACACATTGATCAATGGAATCTAACTGAAGACCCAGACGTAAGTCCACACACCTATGGACACCTGAATTTTTATAAAGAAGCCAGAAACACACACTGGAAAAGAGACAGCATCTTCAACAAATGTTGCTGGTCAAACTGGATGATTGCTCATAGAAATATCCAATTTGTTGCATACTTATCACCCTGCACAACATTCACCTCCAAATGGACCAAAGACCTCAACATAAAACCAGATACACTGAACCTGATAGAAGAGAAAGTTAACCCATTGGCACAGGAGATGAGTCTCTGAACAGAACATCTTTAGTATAGGTACTGAGATCATCAATTAATAAATGGGACCTCATGAGAAAGTGTTTTTACCAACTACACACCTGATAGGGCTAATATCTAAAATATATAAAGAAAATTTCAAATATGTATCAAGAAAACAACCCAATTTAAAAAATGGGGTACAGATCTAAACAGAAAATTCTCAATAGAAGAAACTCAAATGACTAAGAAACACTTAAAGAAATGTTCTACATCCTTAGCTATCAGGGAAATGCAAATCAAAAACTATTTTAAAATTTCATCTGTCAGAATGACACCCGTCAGAATGACTAAGATCAATAAACCAAGTGACAGCTCATACTGGTAAGGATGTGAATTAAAGGGAATAAGGGGATCACTCATCTGCTGCTGGTGGGAGTGCAGACTTGTATAGCCACTATGGAAATCAGTATGGTAGGGCTACAGGAAGATGGGAATCAACCTATCTCCAGACCTAGCTATACCACTTTTGGGCATACACCCAAAGGATGCTTCATCCTACCACAAAGACACTTGCTCAACCATAGTCATTGCTGTTCTATTAATAATATCCGGAAATTGGGAACAACCTAGATGTACCTCAACAGAAGAATGGATAAGGAAAATGGGATACATTTACACAATGGAGTATTACTCAGCCATTAAAAAAAAACGACATCATGACATTTGCAGGCAAGTGGATTGAACTTAAAAAAAAGTCATCATAAGTGAGGTATTTCAGATCCAGAAATTCAAATATGGTATGTATTCACTTATATGTGGATAGTAGATGCAAAGTTAATGATAGCCTAAGCTACAATCCATATATAGAATCACAGAAAGTATGTATCGAGTAAGGGATTAGAGGGTACAGATAGAATTTGTTAGGAAAGGGAAATAGGATAACAATTATGGATGGATGGGCACACTGGAAAGGGAGGATTAAGTGGAGAGAGGAGAGGAGAGTAGGTTGAGGAAGGGAACATGGGAAGAGACAGCTAAAAAACGGCATTTGAGGAGTAGTATGGAAATCTAATACAGTAGAAATTTCCTAAAATATATATGTATATGAGGGAGATCTAAATAAAATCCCCAAACAATGGGAGGAGATAGAGCCCCACCTGGACATCTCTTGTTACCAAATGACACTTCCAGTACTAGGACTGGGTTACATCTAATGAGTTGTTGGCTAAAGGGACCCCGTAGAAATCCCCAAAGAACCCAGGCTGTTGCCAACACAATACGTTGCTATCCACAAACTGACAGCAGACCTCATTGCTAAAGACAACACATACACAACTCATTGGAAATGGAGAAGTTGACCTGGTGCCTATAGAGCCTTCACCCCTATGTCCCAATGTCTTTGGTACAGGAAGGTACTTTGCATGCTAGCAAAAGAGAAATGTAAACACCAAGCCAGCCACACAACTTCTGACCTGCAATGATGTCCCGCCTTCAAGATGAATGCAATCACGTATCTTGTGGAAGTAACCAACCAATATCTGATTTGACTCAAGGCCTCTATAAGACGGAATCCATATTCAACACCACTTGGGTGACCAAGAACCAGAGACTAGATATTCCAGGGATCTAGAGTAAAACCAAATACTACTAGTCTAATTTAAAATTAAAAAACAAAAACCAACAAGAAAACATAGTGATAAAATGACTCGTAGTGATATTCTGCTATATTCATAGATCAGTGTCTTTCTTGCTCAGCCATCATCAGAGAAGTTTCCTCCTTCAACAATATACAAACACAGAGACCACAGCCAGACATTACACAGAGAGTGAGAGACCCTGAAACACTCAGCTCTAAATGGGATGTCTCCATCAAATCCCTCCCTTCAGAGCTCAGGGAACCCTACAGAACAGGAGGCAGAAAGGGCCAAAGGGGATGGAGGACACCAAGAAAACAAGGTCTTCTAAATCAACATGAGCAAAGCTCATATGAACTCAGACTGAAGCAGCATGCATAGGGCCTGCATGGGTCTGCACCAGGTCTCTGCACTTACATTATGGCTTCCAGTTTAGTGTTTGTATGGGATAACTGAGTGTGCAAATGAGTGAGTCTCTGATTCTTGTGCCTTCTCTTGAACTCTTTTCCTTCCATTTATTTGTCTTGTCTAACTTGTCTTTTATCTTATATTTTATTTTGTTATATTTTAATATTATGTCTTAGAAATCTGTTCTTTTCTAGTGAGAAACAGAAAGGGAGTGGAGGGGAAGCAGGGAGGAACTGGGAGGAGCAGAGGGAAGGAAAACTTACTGGGGTATGTTATGTGAGAAAAGAATCTATTTTCAATAAAAGAAAGAAAGAGATTATAAGAAAAGTTTCCCATTTTGTAATCGACTACAAGTGTGTTCCTGTGTAGAAATGATTCCCTATTTCTTCCTTCTGCATCTCTTCCTCTCAGAGCATCTACATGGGCATGATTTACACATACAGCAATGACTTATTTGTAAGTTCTGTTTAGATATATCCTTTGTTTATTTTATCAGTTACATGGTTTTTTTTTTTTTCCCATTGCAACGGAAGGACTAGGGATTTTCCGATCTTTAATCTTCAAAAACTTCCCTTTAAATTTCTCATAATACATAGCTGCAATGTGGGATAGCCCCATGACCCTTTGATATAAATGACACACTAGAAATAAGCTGGCAAGGTGTGTTCCCACAGTCACTGAGATCTTTCTCTGTTCTTGGTGACTCACGGTGACATTTCGTCCAAACACCAGTACAGGAGAAACGACTAGCCCAGCATCACTTTAAAGCCAGTGTAAAACCGCCTAGTAACTCTAGCTGTCCTGGAAAAAGCCTACTCCCAATCCCCTTTCTTTGTAAAACACATTAGTTCTTAGTTTCCTGTGAAAATGCAGACGTCGTTTCAACATGTTTTCTATTGAGATGCCTTGCTCCATGTGGGAGGCCTGACTAACAGATGCCACTTTCCATGTCAAGGATTTTTTAAGTTTTTAAGAAATAAACTTTTAGAGATGAATTTGGAGTTTAATAAAAATTTTGACTTTGAATGATTACATTAGTCCTGAATCGACCTGTGATTTACTATTATTTATCAGTTTTAGATACTATTTATTAGATATCATGATTTACTATTTATTAGAAGAGATCAATATAATAAAGATTTAACAAAGTTCTATGTTAGTATTACAAAATCTTTGTGAATGACAGAAAAAAATTTCTAACCATAGAAACCTACCTAGGTATACTTTAGCTCTTACCTCAAGTGGTTTAACATTCCTTTGATAAGTTGCATCAAATTTCTCCAAAATCCTAGTTGCTCTGGAAATGAAAAGAGAACAGGAAAGTATTCAAAACATTGAATAAGATCAGTTTTGTTAGAGTCTAACCAGGGGCTGACTCATGATGAAGCTATAGATTTCTTCCTAAACCAACACTAACTTTTAGGTTCCCAGGCCTACTCAACACTCTCTGGAAAGTGTCCAGTGGTCCAACACATGATTCTACATTTAAGCAACACTGGGGGCTTAAATGTATTAAACACTTGGGATCACTCATAGAGCTCACATAAACTGATGCCTAAAAAACAATAAATTCAAAAACCATTAGAAAGGAAGAAGCACAGAACATGAACAATTTCCTATTATTTAAAGAAAATGTTATCTTAAAAATTAGAACTCAAGTGTATATCATGACTCTCCAGGAGAGGGCTGTAGTATGCTGATTTTTTTCCAAGCAGTATTGTCCTGGGGCATTTAATATTTTTTAGTATTTCAATGAATACTTCTTAATAAAATTGCTGGATGTTAGTTTTTGCATATTTAGCCATAAATTACCCATAGTTCAGGATATCCTATCTCTTTGCTCATCATCTGTTCCATATCACTTAGCATGCCAACAAGACATTTTAACTAAATCACAGAGAAAGGGAAAGATAATAAAAATCAACTTATTTCCCTAGTTATTTGTAGTTCCTGCTTCTGAGCTTTTCATTTTGTTTCAACTTGGTGAATAAGTTCTTTATTTGATTGGATGGCCAATAATTCCCCTTGTCCTTTTCTAGAACATTTCTACTTTTCCCAAAGCTGTCTCTCTCTTGTACCATGACATGGGAGCAATGCTGTTTCTATGGTAACTTCTAGCCTACTGTCCATAGCTGGTAGATTCTAGGTGCTCACCTACTTCATTTGGGTCATCAGGAATATGATTCTAGAATGAAAAGAAAGATTGAAAAAAGAAAGGAAGAATGGAGGGATGAGTGGAAGGGAGAGAGAAAGAAAGAAAAGAGAAGTAAAAAGAAAAGTTACTTATTGATTAAACCTCAATCTTGGGCTCTGCCAACATCTCTAAATTTATAAATGTATCAAAAATTTTTCTAGGGAGAAAGATCACAAATCCGAGAAACAACAAATAGGAGGAGATTTTCTGGAGGTGACCAATAAGTTACTGCCTTTGAATAAAAGGGGAAATGCCTATCTCCAAATACATCAGCTTCTAAATATGAAATATGTATAGTTTTTAAGTGTTCATATATTAATAAAGAAATTAAGTAAACAATACACTCCTTTCCAGTGGTCAAATTAATATACCCAGGATTAAAATAAACCCCATTCCTATTCCAAGATACACACATTCTTAGGCTCTAAAGTATATAAGATTGCACTGAGCTATGCTTATAGTAAGGTGGTGTAGAGAATACCTTTCAATAATTCGATTATTTCCCTAAGAAGTTGGTGGAGAAAATAAAAAATAATATGTACACAAACGAATTATTCACTTTTAATGAAAAAAAGTAATTATATATTTTTATTAGTTGAAATGAATTTTTTCATTTCCTTTTTACAAAGTTGAAGTGAATAAAATTCACCAGAAAAGTATTAAATATAAAAGGGAAATATTACAACTTTTCTTGACACTTTTTATATTTTATTTACTTAATTTTAAGTCAGCGAACAAAGCAATGTGTTTCTCTGTGGAGTTTTCATAATATTTTGTTATTTGTTTCCCTCGGTCACCATCCTCCTGCTTCCCTCTGGCTGGTCCCCTTGCTCTTTTCCTCCCCTTTTTCCCATTACCTCTCATTCTCCGCACTCAAACTCCCCCTTATGATCTCTTCCTCCCTTCATGTGATCTCCTCTCTCATTTCATTACACACGTACTGAAATTTAATTGTAGGTTCCACACATGAGGGAAAGTGTGGTGTTTGTCGTCTTAAGTCCGGCTTATTTTGCTTCACATAATTGATTTCCCATTCCATTCATTTTCCTGCAGATGTTGTCTTTTCATTTTACTTTAAGACTGAATAAAATGCCAGTATGTGTGTGCATGTGTGTGTGTG